>JACAXG010000003.1:8721840-8846326 GCA_018881555.1 Amblyornis subalaris
CTCCCCAGCAGCAGTTTGGCAGGTTCTGGCACACTCCCTCCACTTTGATCTTGCAAAAAGAAGCCTAGCACCGAAGGAGGGGAGGTGGCCATCCCTGTGCAGTGACAAGCCTTCACTCGCTGTGGTCAGCAGGAAGTCAGAGAGATGCTCCGTCAAAAGGCAAGGACGTGGTCTGCACTGGATTCCTGGAGCAATACCTGGCCCATGGCAGAGCTACATGAGCGAGCCCAGGGAAGCAGTACTCAAAGAGAAAAGGGCTGGTTACCAATATAAGGTGTCCCTCCCTGCATGTCAAGGCTGATGAGGCTTCAGTGACAGGAGCCCAGGTCTTAATCCCAGCTCTGGCACTTCCTCTATGCATGACCCCACGCTGCTGCCTGTGTTTCCATGCCCTGTCTCTACAGACTATTCAGGGCAAGTGCTGGCACACTCTGATATTTGCCCAAGGCCTGGCAGGGCAGATCCCGCTGCCGTGCCCATGGCTGGCTGAGGGCAATGCCGAGGGCAGTGTCCACAGGAGGCACTGCCTCCAGACAATACCTGTGCTGAGGGCAGCAGAAGGGGTAGGTATCCTCTGAAGGGACACCCAGCAAGGCTTGTCCTCTGCAAAGGGATGTTGATGCAGCAGATGAAGCAGGTTTTCTGCAAGGACACAGCATCCTTTCAAAGAGTAGCAAATGCTCTCTCCGAGTTATTCAGTTACAGGTTCCAAACTCCCAAACTACACAAATCTCCTGAGAAAATGCAAGTCAGTCAGAGAGGAATCTTGGAGCCACTTCAAACGTTTTGCCAATAATTCATGCAATGAGATTAAAAAAGCCATTTCTTCCTTTGCCAAGTACACAGAGAGCAGAGTGTTCTCTATTGTGTAGGAACATCACAGCATGTAGCATTTGACAAGGAAAGGTCGCTGGGGAGGGGCCACAACTCCTTTTTTAAGAGGTTGCTACCGGTGTCCTTTGGAAAAACTGGTTTTGCTCTGTAACAAAGGCCATAATTAAATGCCCAGCTAACTGGCTGAAATACCTGACTGTGGTTTCATTTAAAGAGACTCTATTGGAGGGTTCTCTGCTCTCTGTCTGACCTGGGTCCAAACTTCTAGCAGGTAAATCAGTAGACACCCATAGATTTGTCATGCCTGAGTACTTCAGTGCTCTACTCCACACTGCAGTACAGGCAAAATACCAGGAAGCAGAAACGAGCTGGGAGCAGAGGGTCAGGTTCCTGAATAATGTGCCTGATTTCCCTAGACTTCAGGGGATATATAACATCTTTTTCAAGGGAGTAAGAAAGCTACTGGGATCTAGCCCTTAGTCTGACGCAGTAGTACAAGGAAAGAGAGAAATAGGAGCCACAAGCAAATGGCCCCAGATCTAGTGAGCTTCCCAAACTACGTCTTCTCTTGCACTGACAGGTGGATGAGGAGCAAATTCCAGCCATGGTAGATCGTCTAGTCTTCACTAGATGATCTATCTCTTCCCTCATTCTCTAACACAACAGTTGTGGTCCCACAAAAATCCAGCCACAGCAAACAGACAGGCTACTACAAACGCAACAGTAAGGACTTCTCTGGAAACCCACAGAAAACCTCTAAAAAGAGTTTGCTAAACCTGGTGTCAAGATATAGGATAGAATCGGAGACTTCAAAATACCTTTGGAAATCTTTGGCAAAAAGCCACTGTGGTGTAAGCAGAGCTCCTGAGACAACACAACAGAAACATAGATCCAAAATCCTCTTTCATTGTAATAAAATTGGAGCCATTTTATCATGACTGATTTCATTGTGTCATTATCAATTTATCCCATGTAAAGTGAGAGATGACCCTCAGCCCCTGGGGAATTTAGAAAATGCTACAGGAGTGTAAGGAGCATATCAGGGGGCTTTGAAAACACCACGAGAATCTGTCTGCAGAAATCCCCCAACAATCTCAGACACAGACCATCCTCGCAGTGAGACACAATAGCAGGACAAAGCCAGGCAGCAGGGCTATTAGAGGATCCGTGGAAGTAAGAATGCAGGAAATACCAGACTGTCCAGCCAGTGGTCTAAGCCCATAACCTGTCTCCAGCAGCGACTGTAATTCAGAAAAAAACCCCACACTCTGTGAGAGGTAATTATATAACAAGGTACATGTAACAAGATTTTCATGCAACTTCCTCCGAAGAACTGGCAGTTTCCAGCTGCCTCCCCCACAGAGCAAATCCCATCCCAGAGCTGACTGTATCTTTATAATTCAGGATTTCCTCATGATCTGCCTGAAACACCCCATCTCTTTTTCTGTCTTTCCAAGATCATGGAGATGTGCTGAAGAGTTTCACCACTAGCAGTGCACTGGGCTAAAATTAAAAAAAAAAAGTATTTTTTCTACCAGTGGTGAGTTACTGCTAATTCAATTTCAGTGGCTGCCAATCACTGATTTCTAGAGAGGGACATGAAAGGCTACTTGTTTTGTTACCAAGCAGACAGAAGGCATTCTGGTAGTTGTTAAAGAGTTTCTAGGAAATGGCAAGAGAATTAGAAAACCCTATAGCAATAGCAGGATGACTTCCATTTGTGTGTGTCTGTGGAGGGACAGCCTGGTGACTCCAGTTGACAGTATGACCCCCTGGCATGGAGGGAAGGCCTGTTTGCTTCGTAGCTGTGAGCACAATTAACGAATGGAATTTGTTCTCACTTGTAAACCTAATGAGCTGGGCTGATGGAGGGGTGGCTGTAAATCCCATCAACTTCTCTGATAGTTACAAAAGAGCCGCTTCTTCGCCTGAATCAAACTTGCAGCTGTTTGCACCAACATCAGAGCACCCTGCCTACTGCAGCTCACATCATTTCATTATGGGACATTATGGAAATTCCCAGCAGAAATACTCATGATTATATTGTAGGAGGTGACAGATTCCTGGGAGACAGCAGATCCTTCATTAAAGATTATAATTTTCACCTTTGTGAGGAACTTTCTTAACACACATTGCAGTGGAAGAAGATATTACAGGACCATTCATAAAATCTGTAATGCGATGTCCAATTTCCAAAGGTACATAGTGGCAAAGTCCACCATGAAGCCAATGAAATTTTAATGTTTATGGCATGTACTTGTCACTGCTGGCCAGCAAAACCCAGCGATAAAACACACCAAGAATTCCAGAATTTCGCCTGATGGCAAAATTTAAAAAAGCTCCAACAGTAGCTTGTGACGTGGTACAAAATGGCAAAAGGATCAGACCCGGTTTTGGGATTATGAAGTGGAGAGAGAATGAGCAAAGCCCACAGAGCTACAAAGAGTCCACCTTTTTTTTTTTTTTTGTATCTGTAGATTACAGCTTGGTGGCTCCAGCAGGTTGTGGGACCTGCAGTGCACATAAGGAAGGACTTGCAGGACTCTTGGAAGATACCATTTATTATTCAGCTGKAAACACAGTTAACACCAGTGGGATTTGGTATCCCTCATAAATGTGAACAATTTTTACTTAGAGCAGTCAAGTGACCAAGGGCTCCTTCAGCCTGTGGGACTACAGAGTACAGTTTTAAGCAGTTTTATTAACTTTAGTTTAAATCACTTCCAGTACTGATCCCCCTAAAGATCAAAGCTGCTCCATCATTTATACCTGGCAGGCAGTAAAATCCTTACGTAAATCTGTAAGTCCCCTTGTTAAGTTTAACATTCATCACTTAACACCACTTAGCAGCCAACCAGGGAAGAGTGTGCCTGCCAGGCCCAGCCAGTCCCATCTGCATCTTTGCAGCAAGGATCCAAGGCTATAGAAAAGGAATCAAAGGCTTTGTCTGATATCTGGTCCTGCAAAAGACACAGATGGGAGACGGCCCTTGGAGAGCGCATCTCTGCTCCCCATTTCATCTGTGCCCCCATGGTAGCTATGTCTGAATTCCTTAAGCTACTAGGAATTCTCAGAGAGCTACAGAAAACATTTTGTGCCTAATGATGCCTTCTTGGACCACAGTGTCATCAGACACTACCATGTCCTGCTAATGAGCTTCTCTCTGTGCAGTGTGGAGCTGCACAGAACTGAACTCTCCCCATAGGACGACACGGCATGAACTGGCAGATTAAACTTTCCACTGGACCAGGGACAGTCGCAAGGCACTGGGATGACATCCAACTTCAGCTAAGTGGAGTAGGGATTGAGAACATGAATTTATAACCAGCAACCATCAATGAGGCGTAGGGAGCCATGTGTACAGCATACACTTGGGGAAGAAGACTGGGGACTAGGGAAGAGTTGATTTCACCTAATGTAGGGCGGATAGGACACAAAAGGCCATATCCATCCACTAGAAAACAATGTAGGAAAATACAGAGGCAAGACCATCATGACTATAAAAAAACCACAAAAAACCCAGTCATAAAATAGGTAGGTCTGACCAATACTTGAAAGAAGTGCTTCCCCTCCTTGGATTTATAAAATACATCCTGTTAAGCCAAGGATGTTCAGAAGGAGATCCAGCAGCCTTAGGCAGAGGCCATAGTAGCGAGAAGGTAAATGGTCCATCCCTGAGAGATGACAAGTCTGGAATGCAAACTGTGAAAGGGAACAATGAAAGACAATGATCTTTAGAGAGTGTAGTAGCAGGAACTACAGAAAATAATGAGAGAAAAACTATAAGATGGAGAGATGGATACCATCCAGAATAAAACTGCAGGTACCTAACCAGTGGAATGGTTTCCATTCCACTTTGACTGGTACAAGTGCAGACTCTGCTATGCGATGTGCCAAGCCACTTTTTAGGGAAACACTTTTTCTTGAAGTTTCCTTCTCTTTTTATGTCTCACTTTCCCCTTCCTCTCTCCCACTCCCTGCCTCCCTCCAGGCAGAGATATGTTTCTCTCAGCTGCTTCTGCGCCTGTGACTTTACTGCATGGGGGAAGTCAGTCCGGAAGGTCACCTCTTTCATCAAGTATTCTATTTGCATCCAAAATTGTATGTACATGAAAAATGTGGTCGTGTGTTGCACCTAGCTGCAGACGCAGATGAAATTCTGTGGAAAGCCTGATGCACACTAACCTTTGCAGATGGTGCAGCTATTGCTGAAAAATGGATTGCTTAATAAAGCATATCATCCGACATATTTGCTGCTTGGCTAGCCAAATAGAAGTTGTTTTTTGCACAAATTTCCTTGTCAAATTTGTCAATGTTCATGTCATTTTTGCTTTAGGTCACAGAGCAAGGTGCAAATTCTTGGCATCTTTACTAGTTGCAAGCCAATTTCGGCTATTTCTAACAATGAAGTGAATTTCTCTGAGGATAAGACACTCTCTTTATGGGGAGGAAAGGAAAACAGCAGGAAGTGGATAATTTTTTTTCTGGGATTTTTTTGTTGTTTCTTTCTCTTTTCTTTTTTCTCTTTCCTTCTGAGGGATAACATTTGCATTCATTTATGGACCTTGTTAATTCATAGCAGAAAGAATCCTTTTAGCCTGTTAAGTCATTTATTTTGCTTGACTATTTGGTGCAATATGCACAGAGATTTTTTGCACTGGTGTACAGAAAATGTATCCTTTTGTGCAGGAAAACTTGCAAGAGGAGAAAAGATCCATTGCTTTGGCGTTCTCAGATGTGGAAGTCAGAGGATTCTCCCCTTCAAACTGTCTGCTAGAAGAGTAATGTTTTTAAGCCTCACAACCTCTTAGACTAAAAGCAACATAATGTATCTGTGTTGTTTGCTCTTCTACCTGCTCTGTATCTTTTGGCACTGTCTACAGACACAACCTGTTCCCTGCTCAGAAGCAGGGTTTTCAAGCCTATTTCCTTCTTCCTGGGTTTCAGACCTTTTTGCTACATGGTGCCTTCCCCGACATAGTGATCACAAGCTGCTCTACTCAGAAGCAAAAGTGAAGATTGTCATTACCATGTTTGCTATGATAACAACCTCAGCAGGGGTGGCTTTCAAAAATGCACTGCACTGCCAGAGGAAATAGTACCAGCCTCAGGCACTGGGGCACAGTTTATCAGGAGGACCACAGGGGACATGGGCATGAAAGGAAATATGGTGCATGTGTGAAAGGGCTGGAGCCCATTCAAGCCCTTCCTCCACACCATGTCAGGTCATAGGGAAGAGGGCACTTCTGGGCCTTGGAGATCCCTCAGAAGACCAGACCCTACTCCTTCAGTTGTGCTGCATGCAACATTGACAGCATCCACTTTGGGGTACAGAGCTCTACATCCAGCCATTGGCCTCACTCTACCACAGCTTATCTAGCCCTCTACAAGGAGGACTGCACTTTAGGTGTCAGGCGTGCTATTTAGTTTGCATTTCCATTTTTGTTCAGTAACTCACTGGATATGGTGTTTTCCATTTACTAGTAACAGATACATTGCTCTCTGGGCTGTGCTATACTCCTGCAGCAATTACCTTTCTCTTTGGAGGATTCATTTCTCCCTTTATTCCCACTCTGTACAAAGTCCTTTATCAAGCATACCTTTTCCAAAGATGCACCATTTGCCAAGTGCATCCTCCAGTGATCTATTCCTATAAAAAGAGGACTTTGCTGCAGGACATAGGCATTTGACATAATCCCATTTGCCTCCCAAATAAGCTGCCCCTTCAGAAAGAACATTCTTCTGCAAGGAACATTTTGTTTACAAGGTTTATTTTGTTAGCAGGTGTATTCCCACTAGTGAGTTTTCCACTGCACCATTTTTTTTAAAGGTCTTGTTTGGTAGCCAGATAGCCGAGACTGCCTGTGATAAAGCCAGCACAAGTGATTAATAGCAAAGTCTCTGCCATTTTATTATTAATAGCAGTGTGTTGACTCAATTAAATCCAGCCTGCTTTTTTTGGCAGGCCTTCGCAATTATACATATCATTATGGGCTGCAGCCCAAATGCATCCTGGGAGTAGACCAGAACTCCACATTAACTTTTTCTGGCTCTCTCTTTGCAGGTTGGCCACTGTAATATGTGGGCTATAACCAATCCAGGCTGCTTCAGGGATGGCAGAATAGAGGAAGAAGGACAAATGGCAGAGGTGAGGATCACACATAGAAAGGGCATGCTCCCCTACAGCCATAAACAGCCTGGCAAGAATATCCTGTATCCACCCCTCCACACTGAACCCCATAAACACCGTGTAATCTGTCTGGACAGTACCCATTACGAGCAGGGGTGATTTTCCAGCACACTGAGGGGTGTGTTCAGTAATCCCTTCCAAAACAGACTTGCAAGCACCTTGGCCTGGCTTGAAGAGGCACTGAACTGAGAGGCTCCAGGCTGTGTTTCCTAGTGGTGAGAGACTGATCTCCTAGTAAAGCTGGAATACCCTAAACTCAAAGTACCCCAAAGCATGCAGTAGATGTACTCTAGTGCTGACCATACTTGCTGCTAATTTTGAAAAATCTCAACTAGCCTATTGGAAGGAAAGACAGTCATGGGCCTAAGGCATAAGATTAGGAACAAGTTACATTCTCAGCACTGATAATTGACTCCATGTATAATTCCAAGGGATTCTATTTATACAAAATCTTGGGGCATTTTCTGTAGCCTCCAGATTCAAAGGATCCATGAGTTATTCAGATCACTTGTTATTTGGGGGCACCAAGCTTGGGTGCCTAAATGGTCAACAGAGATGCACAGACAAGGGTAGGTTGCCTTACCTCGAGTTTTGAAGAAAGCCAGAATCTGGGGACCCTGGACAGCTGGTGAAGTGAAGCCTCGTGGTTTTCTCACAGCCTTTCAAGATAGCCCATCCATAAGTTGATGTTCTGTTAATCATGGGAGAAAGCTCTTTCTGCACATAAATTTCATCAGACTTGTATGTAAAGCAACTAGCATGAAGAGAGTTTGATCTGAGTTGTAGGTGTTGCCATCACTCAGATAACAAATCACAGACATGAAGTGCTGGTGGAACAGCCAGGTCTGGCCCCTTGCAAAAGCAGCATATGTTGATCAAAAGCACTGACCCATCGCTGTCCTTTGCAGACTAGGTGGGCTTTATTTTCCTGCAACCTGCTCAGCAGAACAGGCAACTGCAGTGATACCCTCCAGCATGCATATGGTCTGTGATACCTCTTACTATGACTTGGATTTTTCTTCCCAGCCCACTGCTCCCTGCAGCTGTAGATCTGGATTCTTCTCTTCAATGAAGCCTGGAAGTGTCCCACCTTCCTGTAGGCACCCAGGACACCACCCCTCTTTCTGTGGTGTTACAGGAGATCCCCACAAGCCACAGCTGAAGCCCCGCCAAAAAAAAGAGTAGGTCCTGTTTCCCATTACCTCAACACAGGGAGCTTTGCAGCTGAAGGCTCTGTTCAGCTTGTGCTACTTCATCTTTCAGAAGCCCATTAAGACAGGAGGGCACACTATGCTTTCCATCCCAGCTTGGCCTGTCTCCATCCATTCCGTCCATCTGGTTTATTTGCTGGCATCAGACAATCCACAGCTGTGGGGCTCTTGCTAACCTGGGTGGAAGAGTTTAAGCACTTGGCCTATAATCTCCTCCCAGTGCCTACAATGCCTCTCTGGAAATAATTCTGCTGCTGGACAAGGGACTGCAGAGGAGCTCTGCTGTCTATATTCTCCTGTACAGCTCTCAGCAGTGCAGAGAGGACTTTGTTTGTACCCAGCTCCAGCCACTGATGAAGCCATAGCTGCAGAGTGGCACTGCAGCACTGAGTATCAGTGACACACCACACATGTCCCACAGATCTAAGAGATCCTCAAGGAAAGTTACCCTCCCCAGCCTGTGCAGATGCTTAGCTCTAGAGGCTGTCCCAAACAAGGAACAATCCAGTTGACACTCACAACTCAGTTTTCCTTTGTGAAGAGGGGCATTTATTGCTATTTCTATGGACCTAGATGGTGGGTGGCTTCCCACCATCACATCCCTTGCTTCTTCCATCCCAGAGGGTGGATTTCCCAACCCAAGGCCAAGCTTTGGAAAACTCTCACCTCCCTTTCTGAGGACCAAAGCAGAGCTTATGACAAGTGCTTCCCGGAGGAACCTCAGCAACTTAAGCAAATGCCACCTGTGACAACACTGAGTTTAACTACCCTCAGTGTGCCTGGGAAAGATCCAGGGAGTTCTGTCAGGCAGGATGAGATGCACATATAGCGCTGGGGAAGAGAGGACCAAGAGGACTAATGGAGATATTTGAGTGTTTTGTACAAACTTGGTTTCTTCCCAGATAAAAGAGGCTGCAGATCCATGGCTGTGGCTTACAGGAGTGCCTCTCCTAGCAATATGCCTGCTTTGACCATGCCTATAGGTGTAAGATAAACACAGCCCTGGACAATGGTCTTCAGAAATCTGCTTTAAAAAGATGTACCATAGGTGGACTGGGTGGACACCACAGCCACATCCACACAATGACTGGGCAATATAACTTTCTTTAAAAATATGTTAAGAATCTAAGACATTTGTTCTTTTCTTGTTTCAAAAGGAATCTCATTTTGATTTTCAGATAGCACAAAAGAGGGCTATGAAGATGGTAAAGGGCTTTGAAGCCATATGAGGAGCGGCTGAGGGCACTGGGTCTGTTCAGCCTGGAGAAGAGGAGACTGAGGGGAGAGCACGTTGCAGTCACAACTTCGTCATGAGGGGAAGAGGAGGGACAAACACTGATCTCTTCTCTGTGGTGACCTGTGACGGGACCCGAGGGAATGGCCTGAAATAGTGTCAGGGGAGGTTTAGGTTGGACATTAGAAAAAGGTTCTTCACCCAGAGGGTGGTCGGGCACTGGAACAGGCTCCCCAGGGAAGTGGTCACAGCACCAAGCCTGACAGAGTTCAGAAAGTGTTTGGACAATGCACTCGAGCACATGGTGTGACTCTCGGGGATGTGCTGTGCAGGGCCAGGAGTTGGGCTTCAATGATCCTTGTGGGTCCCTTCCAACTTGGCATATTCTGTGATTCTGTGGTATATGGCATTGACCATCTATGAAGCTGGGCAGGAGAAATTGACATTTGCAGAATATTAGAAGCAATATTCAATTGTCTTCCAAACACGAATGCTTTCCCTATTACCATAAAAATCAGATGCAGACTTGACCCACATGTCAAATATGACAGAACGGGACTCAAGCATTATTCTAGAGAACCCAGCCACAGTGCAGCACAACAAATTAATTATCTAGAACATCACATATGTTGATGTAGATCTAGAGACGGGGCTACTGACTTCCAGTGTGATGTCAGCAGTTCCCTCACTTATTTTTAAGAGCAATTTCAGAGATTTGGAGAGGCCAAGGTTCTCAAGTCCACTGGTAAGAAACCAGTGCTTACTACCTCAGTAAGTAAGTCTGCTTTCCTCTGGGACTTCCCTTAACCCCAGGATGAGTGACCACCTCAGAGGAGAGGGCGACCTCCTCTCCTGAGAGAGGAGATGATCAGGCATTTGCAAGGGTTGTCCCTGTCGCCTCAGGACCAGTTAGTGGGAACTGAGCTGTTATTGCTTCTCTGTTATCAGTTACGGCAGGAGATTCCTTGCCTTGTGGCTGAGGCTGCATTGTACCAACGACTCACAGAACATAACTAAACCATGTAAAATGTCATCCTGTGTTTGCCATTAATAAGCTTTCAATTAATAACACAAATTTCCAAGAATACCCTGAGCTTGAAAATCCGCACTGTGCTGCCTAGCAGAGCCAATCAGGGCGCTCTCAGAGCCAAGCCATAATAAAGCAATTTTGCTTTCCAGGAAAGATCACTCCTTGGTGCTGCATTTGGAAAACCCCAACTCATGCACATATACAGACCATACTACGCCATATGGGAATAAACATCTTGTAACTTAGAGGATTACAGGAAAGCTTTCAAACTGAGGTGCAAAGCTTTTATTTTTAAATATCACAAGACCTGGCAATCCCTGATGTACATGGGATTGATCAGCTGTACTAATAGGAAGACAAGAATTGGAGCTGCATTTAGGAGTGCCATAGTCAAAATCCATGCATCCAAAATGACAAGTACCAATGTGATGCTGGCTGACACCAGTTTTTCCTCCACGTGTGCAGTTTTTCAACCATCATAGTGTACACATGAGCTTTTTCCTGTTGTAAGCACAAGTACACAGGAAATCATGGGCAGATTTAGGCTTGTATTAAACACATTAAACCTTTCTGTAGGTAGTTCTAAAAAGCATGAGGACACAGCCTGGCCATGCATATGCCCCTCACAAACATAAAGGCAAAGACAAGGCATTGCCACCTACCCAGGCCCTGCACTCTCAGCTACCTGTGCACAGCTCACCAGCCTACAAGAAAATGCATCTCTTTCTGGTATGCAGACAAAGCCACTCAGCATCCCCAAGGGCACTCTCCCTCACAGAAACAAAGAGCAAGGCATGTTCCTTATTTCTGCATTATTTGTGCAACTCCTTCCTTGTATCTACAGTCAGGGACAATCTCCTGCTGTCTGTAAACATCTATGTTCACAACACACCCTGTTGATAAGCAGGCATGCAGGCAGACAAGCTCACTCCCTCTCTCACACACACACCTCTCCTACCCCCAGGAGGAACTCCAGGTATTGAGAGGTAATCCTCCCAGCTCACAGAGCCTGGTGAATGGAATAATTAATTTTCTGATGAGCATGAATATCACGCAAAGGCAGCCACACGGATATGGTGGAATGCTTCCAGCCAATATCCATGCAATCCGGATATTTGGATTCACCCATCCTCAGCTTCTGCTCTCAGCAGTGCTGACAGCAGCAAAGCTGAGCTTGCTGCGCTGATTGGGAAGGCCTCACGGATCTGGCTGGCTGGCCTGGGTGGTAGAAGACAGCTGAACTGTCATGCATAGACTGCTCCTCCTCACCACCAAAGACAGGGAGACCTTGCCAGCTCCCATTCCTTAACCTACTGCTCCCACATGAAGTTGGCACCAGCTGCCCACCAACACCCACCCCCTCTCTGGTCTCTGGGACAGGAGAGAGAATTGCACAAGCAGCATCAGTCTGTTCAAACCTGACAGTCCTCCACAGTGGTGAATTGAGGGCAAGTCCCTGATACAAGGACACTAATTCTCCAGGCTACAGATCAAACTTCTCTCACCTCTAATCTCCATCCATCCCAGCTTAAGTAAACTTCTTCTCTATTTTACAGTTAAGGGCTAAAAATGCTTGTGGAGAACAACTGCAGACACTAATTCAAGGGAAGAGACAAAAAGGGACCTTAAAGAAGAACAAGGGATGTTAGGCAGAACAGTGTTCTTAGACAGTGGTTCAAACTGCACCCAAAATCAGAGGATTCCCAGCTGCGGAGCTATAATATTCCTAGAAACCGAGACATACAGCTATTCGCTTCTGTGCAAATGTTCAGCCGGTGTTGCTTTAGCATAATTGACCACTCTAGACAGCAACAGAAATAATGATCTTACCATGCTGGACATCTGACTCCCATTCCCAGCTCTGTCTTCTGTTTTGTACGTGTTCAGGGACAAGTTACCGCTGTTTCACAGCTGGAAGATTAACACAGAAATACTTGGCTTGACTTGTTTTGCCTGTAAGCTCAGATCACAAGCTCATCAAGAACCGTGTTCAAGAGAGACCAAGATGGTGCGAGTTGCCTTATAAATAAAAGGATTCCTTGCTGCGGTAGCAAAAGCCCAAGTATGCGTGGCTAGAGACTTGTAGGCATGGTTATTTGCATGTTGCATGTGTACTTATGCTCCTTGCGTGGTGCCACACACATCACATCAGCAGTCTCTGCACATATCCCACCTCTTAAGTGCTTTTATCTTGGAATTCCCAGCTGGGAAGAAAATACCCAGCACAACTCTTTCCAGAAGACTTGAGGCCAGGAATCTAACTTTATAGTCTTAGATGGGAATTTGCTGAGGATTTTCACAAGAGCTCAAGCCCGAGCCAAACTTCAGTGTGATAAAATCAGCTTTCCATTGTGTAGGTTTGGGTTCTATCAACCTTGTGGCTCTGATCCTTCCCAGTACACTTGTTTCTTTGAATTTTTTCATCCACAGTCATGATGCTTAGAGATAGTGCTGGGAACTGGCAAGTTTAACACTCCTTTGTATGTATGTATCTGATCTTCTCCTGTTTTTCTCTAAGAGGAGCTAGAAGAATGTCAAGAAAACTTACGACACCRAAGGTTTATGCCCAAAAAGGAGGCAGAGGAGTCCCATAGCTTTATTCATGAATAAAGGGAGAGACCCTGGGGCATTTCCCCTAAGGTCCCTCAAATTGCTGGATGACACAGCCTCCGCTTTATCCTAATTTCCTGGCSTCATTTCCCTCTCTCTTTCCCCATTGGCTGAGGTACCTGAGAGGTACAGATTTCCCGAATTGTCTAATACATATCCCCTTCTAATGTGCATCCCCCTTTTTCTTTGTATCTCTGTTCTTTTTCTCTAAGTCCAGGAATTTGACATGGCCCTGGTTGAGCAACGGTCTGTCAATTAGGGGAATTCCCCTAGAATTTATGTTTCCTCCCATTGCATGATTTTACCTTTCAGTATCTGGCTTTATCTACAAACAGGCCCACAGTTTGTAAAGCACAGCCTTCTCATTCCTTTCAATAAGAACCCAGGGAAATTGTCTTACTGTAAAATTGGGGCTTACAAGTAAAAGCAGAGTCATGGAATGAAAAGCTAAAGGTCCTTAGTCACGCTGACCTTGCTTTTTCAGCTCCTGGGGTTGTTGCCCATCCACAAGAGCTCAGTATGTCACTATTTATATTTGCTAATAGGTCCCACAAAAGAGAGAAAAGATTGTCGTGTCATTGCCCCAGTCCAGAATACACTGGGAAATTCCCACGGATATATACAATACAGAAGCAAACAAAGACATCCAAATATCTGCCTAGTAAAAGATACATCTAGCTTTTGAAAGGGTGACATACCAAAGCGATGAGGAATTAGCCAAAACCCTGGATTAGATATGGGTTCAAACTCCACTGTCCTCATGCGAACACAACTTCCCAGCCTGGCATGGGTGGGCTGAGGCTGCTCTTCCCAAAACACTGGGATTAAAAATGAAAGAAAACAAAACAACAAAACAAACACAAACCAAGCAAGCAAACAAAAAAAACCACCAAAAAAGAAAACATGAACAAAAAACCCCCACAAAACAAAAAAAAAAAAGAAGAAAAAACCCCTCATCAATTAAACAAACACCACACAGGTGGAGTTTTCAAGTGTACCAAGAGGGCTTAGGAGAGCAAGTCAGTCAGATGTGTGCTTCTAAGTCCCTCCACTGCTTTGGAAGACTTCCAGCCCTAAGAGTAAAATAAAAAGCAGGGGATATATATGGCTGCTAGGCTAATGAAGCTTAATTTTATCCAGCTCCTGTTTATTCTTTGGTTTCGCTTCAGAGCATTGATTTCACATTCCTGCACCTTTTAGATATGCATATATATTTCATAAATAGGCAAATGTATATACACAGACCTGAGTATGGGAGTATGTTTATACATGTAAAGCAACTGGGTATTTACAAGCTGTTTCTAAGGTTATAATATCCATTGCTATTATGAACTGCTTCATTAACCTGTCAATCAGATTGCTTTCTCCCTTTCAGCCCTCTCCCGTGTTACTCTGTGTGTTGGAAGTGAAGCATGTGTGTTCGTGTCACGTGTATTATTTCAGACAGTACAGACACACAGACACACATGGACGCACGCCCAGAAATTAATATGGTTTCATTGCTGCCTCCCCAGGAGCTTGGCTCTGGCCTGCCTTCTGGACTTCGCTAGCCATAGAGATGCCTCACGCGGTCATTTATCACCCAGCCCCTGGCCAGTGGCACCGGGGTCCCGGCGTTGCATCCCCAGGCAGCCTGGCTGCCGTGCAGGAGGAGGGGCATGTCTGCAGCGTGGTTGCAGTTTGGAAGCACTGCTGATGGACTAGTCCCCAATAAACCCCCCAAAAGTGCTGATGTGCTGAAAGCAGCTGACACTGATGGATCTGCTCTCATCTTGCCTTTCAGTCGGCTGCAAGAGAGAAGAGAGAGAGGAAGAGAAACAAAGGCAGAGATTAACTCTTTTGTCACAGAGCTCTGCAGTTTTACAAGGCAAGATAAAGCTGCTGTCCAGGTTGGGTGCAGATGGGACCAGCTCAGCACAGTCTGTCTGATTCTCTATGGAGTCCAATAGCAAGGAAAAAACAGCCTGAACTGCACAATGATTTACTGACAGGGCCCGTGCTGCCTAACTGAGCCTTACGACTCTCCTTGCAGTTGCAACCACAGCCAGGGAGACCAGCAGGGATGCCTGGACACGGTCCTGGGCAACTGGCTCTGAGTGGCCCTGCCTGAGCGGGGGGCCTGGACAAGATGACCTCCAGAGGTCCCTTCCCACCTCAACCATTCTGTGATTCTGTGATTCTCCCAGACCTGCACGCCAGCCATTAAACCAACAACACTGCTTGCACCCACACTGCTTTCAGCGCCGCACAGCAGAGTCAAATCCACCCACTGCAGACCCCTGAGCTGTGACACAAGCTGCTCAGCCAGCAAGGCACACTCCTGTGGATGCAAGCTCCATAAACACAAAGGGTTCATACACTCCTGTGTATGAAAGCATGGAGTGGATTTTGTTTGTCTAGGATGATGCCAGACAACCGACTCCTCAGATCGAGTCTCAAACTGCCACTTGTGATACCCCTGACTAGAGCAAGTCAGAAGGTTTTAACATAATTTCATTTAATCAAACTAAGTTTTACCAAAATTGAGCTGTTTGTGGAACTGGATCCATGTGGCTCAAGTTTTTCTTGAGRACACCTCGGTTCCAAGGGGCTCAGATATGAACACCCAGTCTGCATTTTTATGACGTTCAGCTGCACAACAAGCATTTGGAAGGTTTCCTTCTTCTCACACTGTGCTAGAAACTTCAGTAGCTGCCAAGAAGCAGGATTACCAGCTTCCAGGTCTCCTCCCTGAAGTACTAGCAATGTATCCACATGCATGTGTCCCCATACAGTCACATACAGAGTTCAATGCAAATATGGTTTGAGATTCACCCATGTCATTCAATGCCTTTGCACAGTTGTATTTAACACTGACAATGTCACAGGTACAGCAGGACCACAAATTCTCATGCACCCAACTGTAGGGCCAAATGTCCTCAGAAAGGCAGACTACACTACATTAAGCCTAAACACACAAGGAGATACCTGTATTAATACTACTAACAAGAGGGTAACAACAATAATACTAATTCTCATTCTTATTAATGAAAATGTTAGCAACATTCTTGTTCCTGTGGAAAATCTCATTTCGTTTGTAACATTGATTTTCCTCGATTTAAAGAGAGGAGGTGGGATACTTTTTCTAGGTAATTCCGAAAAAAAATTCTGAAACCCGTATTGAAAACTTGATCATTTTCCGGTTTCAACAGAAGCTTCCAAATAGCATCTTTCAAAAATAAAGTTCAGATTTTTAGTCAAGAAAAAGAGACACACCTTGTCATAAGAAAGCCATCTTCCCGCTGGGAAACTCTGCTGAGCTCTAGCACTGCACAGCACTAGCTCTTGCCTGGATTTTTAAAGCCTGGTTTATCATGCACTTGTGTGGCACAGTTCACAAGCAACTTCAGGCAAACCAGTCACCAGGTGAAGTACAAATTGGCATGAATAAAGGCAGGATCCAGCCCCAGCTGAATGTTAGGGTTGTTCCAAGATTTCTATCAAGACTGGGGTCTTCTCATGCTGAGCCCTGCGCAGCTTTACAAACACCCAGAAAGAGCCTGTCAGATCTGCAATCCACCATCATAAGCACATCAGTAAAGACAAGTACATTACACTTGGACACGGACACACTCCGAAACACAGGCACATCACCACAGCAAAATCTCCTGCTCTCACATACACTCTGCTGAACATGCAATCCTTCCTGAAATACAAACAAGATCTCCAAGTCAACAAACGGAAAATGTAGGGCTGCAGGGAAGAGTCTTGAGATTTACCTTTTTTTTTCCTTTTCTTCAGCCTTTTAAAATAAATAAAATAATAGTAAAGGCAATGTTTCCTGAGGAAATCTTGATGTGTTTTTTGCCACTTTTTTTCAGTTTTTGTCTATTGCCCCAGATTTCCTTTTAAGGAAAAATTGTAAAAGCTAAGTCGGACTCCCAGAGCCTAAAATGGGCTTGCAGAATGCTGTTTCTGTCCAGAGAATGATTTAAAATGAAATCTGAAGTAGAGATCTGTTCTAAAGTCTGAAAACAACTTTGAAATTTCAAAGTTTCCCACCACATACAAATAACAATAATAATGTCACTATGCCAAATGCAGAGAGTCTTGGAAACAAACCCACCAAGGTATTATCGATCATCTCTTCACATGTCCTTAATAAAATCTTGGTCTAAAGTCTATCCACAATATGCCATCTGCCACACACTGAGATGAAATATGGTGTGTGCTCTTGGCATCTAACACTCTGATGAACTATTTGTAAAATCTTAGCAGAATTTCACATTCTCAGTAGCACACTTTTCTAGAGGAGGGATTTTCAACTTTAATTTTATCTGTGGGCTCCTAAAAAAAAATAGATCTGCTTCTGAAGGGCCTAAAAGACAATCTATAGGTTGTTATACAGCTGGTTTGAACTTGCCTTTCTCAGTAACTTTTACAGACTCACTTAGGAACAGCTCAAGTTCCCCAGGGGGTCCTGTGGACCCTGTAACCGATATTTGGTGCCTTAAGGAAGGGCTACATGGACTGCCTGAATTGAGGTCATGGAGGTTTCCAGTGCCAGGGTTAGCCAGCCCCTGGCTGTAAGCACCTCTGAGCAAAACCTGTCTTCCTCTCCATCTCAGAGTGCTGACAGGTGCTGAGTGCTTAAGCAGCACACTTGAGCAAGTGCCTGCTTTCAAGCACCTGAAGACTTCTGGTGGATTCCTCGTGTGCTGCAGGTCGGGCATGTGCACAGGCTGCAGAAAAGTGAAGCCCTAGGCAGCCACCTCAACGCTGTTCCTGTCAGCAAGCACTGCCCAGCCACCAAAGCTCTGCATCCAGGGAGTGCATCTGGGCAGGAGAGGACTCAGCTTCCCAGCCAGTGCACCCACTTCAGTGCCCTCCACTCCCAGCGAAACCACAAGGGCCCATTTATTCTAAGATATGAAATTTGTAYTGTTTCTTTATTGTTGTTTAATGAAACCCTATTTATTCTACGCTTTTAATTCTTTCCATCTATTATGTTTAGACAACTCATTAACAATCATTTGTTATCATTAGACTTCAATTTTAAGCTCCTTTTCCCAGAGGAGTCAAGGCAGTGCTTTTAAACATATTTGCATCATAAACAATTTCTGGGCCCCGTGTGCCATCTATTACCCCAGCCTTTCCTCTCTTCTTACTTGTGCTGGAAGGTGCTGAAAGAGCCTGAGCAAGATTTTGGCTGGGTCTAGCGTAATTTGTGTTTCCACCAGGCCTGGAGCCAAGGAGGGTTCTGCATTAGGACAGCAACCCGGTGCATTAATGGCAAACTCTTGAAATCCTAGGTCATGTAATAGTGAGCTGCTCCTTCCACTGGGATTAATGACTACATGCTGCAGCTGAATTCATTAGGGTCTGCTAAAGATAGCATGCTACCCTGGAATAATGCGTGGGCCTCATTCTGCTCATTTATGGTTGTTCAGCTCCACTGGATTTAGTGAAGTCATTCCTGATTTGCAGCAGGGTCCCTCGTGTGCACGCTAGATAAGCACTACGTCACACTTTGCATTTACTGACAGCTCCCAGTGGGCAAAAATCTGATCCCTGTTATGTGGGCTAAATCCAGATCAACATTCACTGAGGCTGCAAGGTATCCCTTGGATATGAAGCAGCATCAGCTTGCGTGGAGTGTGGCCCACATGATGAAATTTGCTCTGGTAGAAGGGAGACCCCTAAGCTGTATAGAAAGCAGGAAAATAGCTGCCTTTCTCCTCATAGTTTTTCTAAGTTTTGCTTGGTGTGATGTTCATTATATGCTGCTCATCACCAACCCTGACCAGTAAAATGCAGAAGAAAAGAGAAATCATTAAGCTGGAATCTTTTTATGCATGTTTTGATCTCCAAAATCTCATTCCAAATTATGCTCAAAAAATGTTGGACATGCCAGCCAAGTCTCCTCTTTCCCACATCCTGGTGAGCAAGCCAATGACACATCTGTTCAGAAGAAGTTTAGCTCCTGTTAGTAGCATTGCTAGATCATCTCTGTCAGTGCCAAGTCTTGCGCTGGTGCTAATACATTGTCATTGTCTTGATACCCTGGAATTTGGCTTTTAAAGTTCTCCTGGTGGTGCTATCCCAGGCCCAGTAACATGTCAGGAATGCATGTTTTGGAGCTGCTGTGTTTCACTACAGACCCTGCACCTTTGAATGGCAGACCAAAAAAAAAATCTGCTATCCAAAGGCCTCAGTTCTGCACAGGTCTAAGCTTGTCCTCAGCTTTAAAGACTTGGAGGATATTCACAGGCCTTTCACTTGTCCAAAAGCCCCTTCACACCACCAAGTGCACAGGAGGTATTGCATGCAGCCAAATTTTGCTGGCTAGAGTACACACACAGGAGAATAGCAGGCTGGACCACCACACCTACTACAGGTTTCCATGGGGATGCTTGCAGCTTATAAGAAGATGAAAAAAAACTTCATACTTATTATTGTAGACTGTTCATGGAGTTTTTACACCTCTGATGAACTCTACAGCCTGTGCTAGAGATCATGATGATCCTTGCTGCAAGGCTCCACCCTGCATGTGAAGTAAATTCCTGTAATTTTCTATCCTTCCTCTTGTTATTCTGATCCAATTAAAGTCACTGCAGCTAAGTGAAAAGTCATGATTGTCTAATTGGATTTGGGCAGGAAGAACACCCATCAGGAGCCAGGTTTAATTTAGGTTTCCTTAAAATTTCTAAGGCCACTGGCAGGCTAGAAGAGGCAGCTCTACCCTTGGTTGGCTCCAGCTCAGAGAAAAGGGATTAGTTGGTTGCTGAGTGAGCTCCCTGCTGCCTTGTGTCCACAGAGCTTTCCAATTCCAATGCCTGTGTCAGAGTCTTTTTGTTTTAACCCATCTCCTGCAGTGGTCCTTTGCATATCTCTCCCATGCCCCTTTTAAGCCTCTTGTCTCCAGTCTCATCCTGCACCATTCGCCATCTCCCCTGGTTACTCCACACATCAGTGCAGTCCCCTCCGCAAAAATGCACTTTCCCATGGTCTGGAGGGGTGCTTCTGTGCAAGTCATGGACATGACTGGACCTGCGCTCCTGGATGTGGGGTGGGACTCACTCCTCTGAAGTCAAGTGGAAATGTTACCAGTAAGGTTGAAGTAGTTAAGCACATGGAGAGCTCTAAACACTTCTCCAAACACCGAGGGGACAACTTCCAGCTACCCTGGATGCAGACCCCTTGAGTTCCAATTTATAGTGAGATGAGTACAATAAAAGATCAGTTTTCATGAGCATATAAAAGGGACCAGAAGCCTATCTGTGATATTTCCAACATAAGCCATTAAAAAAATGGTGTGCCATATCTGCTAAAACCATAAGTTTCACTGAAATTCATTAAAATAATTAATCATATCATAGATTCTGAGTACCTTCTGAATTTTAAGCTTCTAATAAGTTCTTAGGCTATTTATTCTGATTGAATGGTCACCTTGGACACAGAAACATTGAAAAGATAACAAACTGAATGGACCACTAATATTGCCATATGCTTGCCTGATTCTAAGAGCTTCAGAAACTTCACAAAACATGTAATAAAAATAAAAAAGAGTTACTAACATTACCACCCAGATGCACAATAAGCCACTTGCATAAGACCAGTAACAGTCAAGAAATGTATCCTAACAAACATTATACAAAAATAAACACTATTTGAGGTGGACTCTAAATTCTCAGGTTTGGTACACTTTCAAAATACTTCATATTTTTTGGTTTGGCCCTTTTACTATCCTTTCTTTTTTTCTTTTTTTTTTTTTTAAGATCGTGTATGACATTTGAAAATCTCATGTATTTCCAATCTTGCACCCAAAATACAGGACTTGCAAGATCACTGGGCATGTTAAGAAGCCTGTTTATTAATATTTGTAAACATTTGCAGCATCCAGTACTTGGCAGAAGAATCACTTGAGCCATCACCTGACATAAACAAATCCCTTCTCTCCTACATTTCACTTTTCTTTTTTTTCTTTTTTTTTTTTTTTTTTAGAAATCATTACTTTTACTTCAGTTGACAACTGCACTGGAAATATACTCCCATTATTTCTAACCCCCCCGAGGATTTTTCAGGACCTATTTCAACTGAGTCCTATTTTGCAAGCCTGGCTCTTCCCCCCAAGAAAGTTGCAACTGAAAAAAAATGTAATATCATCACTGTTTTCACACAAATGCCTAACACGTGCTTCTTTCCCTGTGGTCTTGTCAATATTGGACCACAAACCAAAAATTGCCGGGACCCAAGTTCCCAGCTCCTCCAGATCTTGGCATTGACTGCCTTTCGGAATCTGGCCCCTGAGGCTTTGCAGTTGGCTCATGAAAAGAAAAAGGGCCCCTCCTTAAAATCACAGTCCGTGCAAGTTTGTGTCTTCATGAAAATTAACATGCTGGACAGCAGATGGGTCAAACACATGCTAGAGGCCAGATCCTTATGCTGGTTACACCAGCACTGTCTGCAAACTTGAGGGAACAAGGGCAAACAACAGAACTAGAGCATTTTACAGAAGCAGTAAGTCTGCCTGCCTGCTGGCTAACGGTAACAGTTTGGATTTTTAGGGAGGGGCAGGGAGAGAAAGAGAGAGAAAGAGAGAGAAATAACTACTCTTATACAAAATTGCAGCCCACTACCACGCTGTATTAAGACCCATGCTGTGGTACTTGATATCTGATTCAGATGTTTTAAAGAAAACCCCAAAGAACAACAAACCACCACACCACTTTGCCAAGCAATAGGCTTCACAACTGCCTTTGAAGAGCCAAACAGCCCCCAGGAATACAAAGGTGACTTAATTTTCCCCTCTTTTTTCCCAGTGCCTCCTTTACACCTCCTCAAAATACCTACTTATGGTGAAAATAATGATAATGCAGTCTCATGGAAGATTCTGGCAGCATCCTGCAGAAGAGCAAAGCTCATGGTGTTCAGACAGTGCACAGAATGATGTGTAACACTTTGCAAAGCACTTCCTCTTTGGAAATTCTTGACTTTGAATGGAAGACCCAGATCCTGAACCAATTTTCTTCCCCCAGCTCAACTGTCCTGTTGATTCACTGTTGGAGGACACACATTCTTTCTTACAATTTCTCTTTCATAGCTTCCGTCTGGTCACCCTCTAGGCCAGAAGGACCATGCAATGTTGTGGTTCTACCCAAGTCCTCCTCTTCTGATAAAAGTTTCACATATCCTTCTCTTTGGGATACACAGTTCCTTCCACTCGAGTTACACATGAACAGTATTTATTCCTTTGCACTTTTCGAAGGGAATTGGCACTTCCTGAGAATGCTGTGAAAATTCCAGCTGGACCCTAGGAGCAGCAGGGATTGTATGTCTATATAGTCAGACCCAAGGGACGCTCGTGGATTTCTGATAACAGTAAATTCAGAACAAGCACATCTGCTTTTGGATCCTTCAGCAAGTACAACACAAAGATTTCTGTGCTCTCAGGTCAAATGTGTCTCCTTCATGGACAGGCTCTCTGGACACATCTGGCATGTTATCAGATTAATTTCCATTGAGCTTGATCCAATGTTCATCAAAGTCAATAGTGACATTTCCTGGGTCATGCCGGAGGTCCAGTAATGCTCCATACCTTCCCATATGTAATCATTTAATTACCTCCCACTAATTACTTCTGCAGGGAGCTTTAAGGTTTTCAGTCTGCAACACTTCTTCCTTCCTGATGGTCTCTGGATCAAGCCTTTGCACAGGTGAAGGCAACTGGCCTGACTCATGTTACAGGAAGGGCTCTGCAGGCCCCTGTTTGACTCACGAGAGACTCAACAGCAAACAAGGGAAACATATATTTATCATTATTTCTCTTGATAAGGGTCTATTTCTCGCAGGACACTGAATCAGGAAACTCCAGTCACATCTATGTGTACACACATGCATATCTGTACGTATGTGCAAAGACAACCGACCCCAAAGGTCAAACAGGACTGCCACTCCAAAATACAATAAAGCTCTCAGTTTAACTTCAAGGAAGAGGCAAAAGCAAATGATCAGAGAGAGCAAGAAAGCAAGAGAGACAGAGATAAAGAGAAAAAACCAAGGGGAAGATGATTTTCTATCAACAAAACAGCAGGGAAAAATTCTAGTTCATCTCATCGGAAACATCTCCTTCGTGTGCAAACACTGCCTGGAGCCAACACTAATCTCCCAGATTAAAGCCTTTTAATAGCAATTAGTCCTCTCTGCACTAACCCACTGGACACTCCACTGCATATTTAGGAAAGGGGGGAGGCTAGAGGGAGTGTCACCAACAGTTTAACTCATAAGTGCCCTGATGTGTCTGAATCCTTATCTTACACGCACATTTGTGCACAGGCCAGAACACCATGGCAGTGAAACCTGTTTGGATTGCAGCAGAGAATAGGACCATGACAGCTAGATGTGGGTGTTGCATGTGTAAAAACTCGGGTGAGTTGGATCAAGCCCAGATCCAGGAGGTGGGATTTCAGAATGGCATTATGGCAAGCCAGAAGCATTAGCCGGCTACAGTCAGGAGCACTGACCTACCACCAGCTCCAAGGGCTATCCCAGCTGGCGACAAGAGACAGCCACAGGCAACAAGATGTCCTTAGAGCTACCTTCATGCTATCAGCCTGCTGAAGCAGCCTTGGCACTGCTCCTMCCTGAGACACCTTCCATCATCCCTGGAGAAAAGGAAGAGAGGAGATTTTTTTAAATCATTTTTGGTTGGTTCATCTCCATATCCCATCAAAGGTCTTGTGTGATATCTCTGTGAGTGTTTACAGGAAACACGAGCTGCTGCCCCATCTGGATCTGGCAGAGGGAGCCGTTCCCACCTCCTGCACAGATTGCTATACCAAGAAAGGCAAGTCCTACAGAAAAGAACCTCAGATTGCATACCAGCTCCTATTAACAAACTGAGCAGCTTGGCTGAAATGGCTGAGAGGGGGAAGAGGAAAGTAGAGGACACTGGTGCGAAACAATAATCTCTGCACAGAGACTCCGAACTTCCCAAATGGCAAGCCAAGCAGAATTTCTTGGAAGGAGCCACATCAGCTGCCCTTCGAGCTATTAGAGCACACAAACAGGACAGAGGAAAACCTTCCATGAGGTGACTGTAGAGAGGGAAGGAAAAACTATTCCGAGTGGCTATTATCCTCTTCCCCTTCTCTTCCCAGCAGTGGGAGCTGCCAGAACCCCTGCACAACCCTGTGGTGCCCCCCGCCCTCTCTCACACTCACACACACACACACACACACACACACACACACACACATCCATAGGGTTAGTGCAATTACTATTCAGGCTGGGGGCTGAAGATAGTCTCCTGGCCCTTCTTCTAATGTAAGGTTATTGTAATTGATATGAAGGTAATTGATAATGTGTTACGGTGAATAATGTCTTCAATTTTCTGCTAAATCCCATTTTTGTAGCCATCTGGGCTCCTCCAACTGCCCCCCTGGGACGCAGAGTAATAGATAGTAATTATTCTCAAGTCATTTACTTTTTCAAAGTGTTTAGTGCTTATCTGTTTTACAATTAAAATGGAAACGACCCTGATTCACTTCCTTTCTTTTTTATTTAAATAGCATTCACACACACACACACTCTCCTACATGCCCTGGAGCCTGGAGGGTGTGTGCCTCTATGTGCGAGTGCATGTGTGCGTGCATATTATTGTCATGCAGAAACACACAGGACAGAGGTATGTAGTTCATCATGCACCTTCACTCTGAGGCACTGTGAGAGCACAATCACATAACACTAAGAAATACAAATTGTGTTCCTTTCCACCGCTCCCCCTTGTCCCCATGGTGACGCGCAGAGTGAATGCCTCGAAACACCCCACAGAAACACCCCTCGGGAGGGATGCATCCAGCACACAATTTAACAATGCACACCTCAGCAGACCCCAGAAACACGGCACTACACACTTACCTGACCTTATCTGGGAACGAGCTATTTCCACAGGATCGGCCGGTGAACGAGAAATCAACTGTAAGTACATCAAAGTGATAGTGTTTTATCCCAAAACTGGTAATCTATATAAAGATAAACCTGCAAGTTTTAACAACACAGACACAGTTACACCTAGAATACAGCTAATCATATAAATGCAGAGACTCAATATACAGTAGATGCCAGAATATACATGTAAGTAAACTAATGCAAGCTATTAAATGCACCACCAATGAAAAACATTTGCACAGCAGCTAAACCTATTTCAGTGTATGATGCAAACCTCCCCAGTGTTAGCTCCTTTGAGTTCTGCCTCAGCTTCTGGTACACCAGGTGAGACATAAACGAACATATCCACAATGTTCATGGGGATCCATCGTGCTAGATTTAAGGATTTCTGCAACAGTTGTAACCTAAGCCTTGGTAACTGATGCACAGAAACATCTGCAGCTACAAACTACCTCAGTGAGACTCTAACAAGGAGGGCTAATAGGAAAATGGTCCAGGAGCTTTCCTGGGGCCAATATTTGGATGAGAAGATCCAACTCATTTGAAGTATGCAGAAATAAACCCAGGGGAAATGCTGCTGCTTGTGTGACGGTTTGAGAAGGAACCTGAACCAGTGACTGTGTCAGACCCAGGCAAGTGTGTGGCCTGTAGGGCTTCAGAATGAGATTCTTCAAATAATCTTCAGAGTCAGTGCTCTGCCAGGCTCTCCCATCACCATCTCTGTCCGCAGCCTGCAGGCCACTCTCAATGCAGCAGCAATTACCTCACTGCTATCTAAAAGTTTCTGCCTTTGCCCCAGAGTCCTAAAAGGACATGTTTAGACAGGTACAGATTGGTGTTGAAGCAGAAACTGAGGGAAGTGAAGAAGGTGAGGATCTTGGGACAAACCTCCATAGTGTTTTACAGGTTCCAGGTTGCAGACACTCATCCAGAACTCAAATATCAAGCCTTTTAAAGGTGATTGACCGTGTCCAGTCATGACTGAGAACAAATGAGTGACTGGCATCTGAAAGAGCCCGGACTTCTGTATCTCAATACAGACTCGAAATTTAGGCAACTATTTTGGGAAAACCTTTATGGTACTGAATTTGGATTATAGATCTTCCCACACCACACACAACTCCATAACCTTGGAAAGCAAATCCTCCCAGGAGACGGGACAGGAGGAACCAGGCTCTCCACCCCATTCTTTTGCTGCCATCTCAGAATAGTTGCTAACAGAGGCTGATACTTTCTCACAGCAAAATGGAGGACAGACACTGCCCCCCAGGATGGTATATTACACATTATTCCCTCTCCAAAAGCCAGGGTACCAAGCCATTGCCAACTTCAGCAGATGGATGAGTCAACCATGTGTAATTAATTAAATTTTGTATATATATATGTTTTTTTTTTTCTGCCCATCTGAACAATCAGATGACAGCTTTCACAACCAGCCCCACAACCCATATCACCACTGTCCCGGCAGAAATACAGCCAAGGCTTTCTTCCATTCTCCCCATAAGTCACTGGAGCGCTGCTGTCCTTTGCTGTCAAGGTGAGGGTGGCCCAGGGCTTCGAGCAGAAAGATACTGTTGTTCTTTTGTTCAAGTTTATAACTGTTGGGGCTGTGTCGGGGTTTTTTTTTTTTCCCCTCTTCCGTCTCTTTCTGTTTCCTTTTTAATTCTTTTTAATGACTTTCCCGATGCAATCGGCAGAGGACCATGCAGAGACTGCTTCCCCCTGCTGAGAGGGAAACAAGAGTGAGGGAAAAGGGCACCAAGGGAACTGTTCACATCCTCTATTCATCTCTGCCAGCCTCTGTTCCCTGGTGACTAGCCCCACACAGCCCAGCTGTGTGGAGTTAGCATGGAACGAAGCAGAACCTGAACCAGGAAAATCTCAGCCAGCACCATGAGATCTGGCTGTGTCAGCCATGTGAAAGAAATCCAGGGTGTCCGACCCATGAGTGTGGCCCATATGGTCCTACCACAAGGGCTGCAGTGTGGGCTGAGGAGAGGAAAAATGTGTTGTGGTTTCCATGAGTCCAGGAGAAGTCCCCAGACAGGGAGAGTGGCTGGAGCCCACTGCGCAGCTATCAGGGAACACACATGAGCGCTGCAGCTTGGGAAAGCTGCCTCTGGGAAGCCGATGAGCATGAAAGAAGCAAGCTTAAGACTCCTACAGTACCCACAAACTCTCTAGGCCAGGCACTCCCAAGCAATGCCATCCTTTGTTCCAGTGGCTCCCCCAGCTCCAGCCTGGGAATGAGCTTGGTAGAAGCCAGATGGTACTTCCTCCATCTGCTCCCTGGCACTCGGCTGCATATACATCAGGGAGCTGGGTGACTAGCTGGGCAGGCAGGACTGCAAGGTGGAAGCACTTTGCAAGGAAGCAAAGTTTGCTCCAGCTGGTTGCTTTTGGTGAGGACCAACCCCCTCTGCCACAGGCCCCATCTCAGCCAGTTGCAGGGAGCATCTCGCCTTGGCAAACAGCCTCTGGGCTGCACTGCACTGGGACAGCTCTGGAAAAGCAGCTGCTACCATAGCAGGCTCTCCGGATTGCCAGGCTGCTGCTAACGAGCCATGCACATTCCAGGGTTGCAAGGAGAGGGGAGAGCTCTGAGCTGCCAGTGGCCTGGGCTGGAACACAGGAGCTGGTGGCTGGTGAAAGCATCATGTGTTACTATACTGCCTCTCTGCAGGGGACACCTGTCCCAAAGGATCCTTCCTCTAGGAGGTGCCAGTTTATTCCTTAGTTTTTCCAGCACCAAAGAGGAGCTGTGATCTCTGTTGCACGGTATAACAGTTGCTTGATAATCAATTACCTTCCAACCAGGAAATTTCAAAGCATTTTGTATCCAATAGCTTGCTGCATTGCTTTCTCTTGGGAGAATACATAGCATGTGCTACATGTTTTCATTGATTCTGGAGGTTTTCCATAGGGGAAAAGGAATAACCTCAAAGTACAAATTCCTTTGAAGTTCCCACTGCCCTGTCAGCTTTCAGGCAGATGAAATGGATGGAGAGAAATGTATAAATGTAGGCTGGGAAAAAGCAATGCAATGACTCAGGTACATCCCTGTTGAGACACACACATCCAGCCCATCCTTGTCTGAGGTATACTCTGCAGCACCTCCAGCCAAGATCCCAGCAGCTGCGTGGTGATCTCTGCTGGTGCTTCAATGCTCCATGAGTTAGCATGGGCTTTTACTACATCATGTCCCTCCATTGTAGGGATACTTGTCTTTTTCTGTTTGTTAGCAGGTCGTCACAGAAAATGGTTGTTTACCTGCTTCTTGATATAATTTATTTGTACACTGAGAAACTGAGCATTTTAGACCCAGAGTTTTCTCTACTTTCACATAAACCAGTTCCTTAACCTTTCCTCACAGGCCCCGGTTTCCAGCTTTATGGCAGCCTTCAGCACTGTACGAGACTCTACTGCAGCAGGCCAGAGAGCTGCTGGGACCTCTTGTGTCTCAGCAGTGACTCTGGCATTGATAAAATGCAGATCCAAACATTTTCTTACTGCAAGAGTGCAACATTACTGACCCCCACGCAGTTTGAGATCTGCCCCCCACAGGCAGTACACTAGTTTCCCCATTCCTTAGTTCACACTGAGCCTTTGCATCTACTGAATATTACTCACCTAAGTTTAGTTTATTTCTCCAGCATACCAACTCAACTATTTTGAGTTACAACCTTCTTCTCCAAAGGACTTGCAACCTTCTTCCAGTTTGCTTCCTCTCTGGTTGGTTTTCATTTTATTATCAAAATCTCTAAAATATTGATCAGAAGTAGGTTCAGGCCAATGGCCTGCAAAAACTCCTCCCCTTTCAAGGAATAGCTGCATCATAATTTAGGGCCATGTTGTGTCCAGACAGCAGTAACCAGCACGAGTGGGAACCTCTCCCGTGCTGGGATCTGACCCAACCACACCCTGAATGAGTGCAAAGGAGGTATTATAAGGGGAGCAGGCAGTGGAAATCAGCTCTGAAAAATCCCAATATAAGTTCAGCCAAGAATGACATAGCTGGAAACTGGTCTTCATCTCAAGCTGGGGTAAAAATCTAGGGAAATCCCAGGGCTACAGTTCCAGATGAAACACTTGTTGACAGCCGTTCTCTTTCTGACCTAATGGACTGGAAGAGAGGAACAGAGAATCTGAAACCCTCAGCAGATTGCTTCCAGGTCTTGCTTTTCTCTTGCAATACACAACATGTGTGGATGCCAAGCAGCAGCAGGGGAGAATCAGAGTCGTTAGGTGATGTGTTTTCCTTCTACTCTGCCATCCTATAGCAACTCATCCTGGTGAAGAAAACCAAGAATGAAAAGATTTGAGGTTGATAAAAGAAGAAAAAATAGAAATGGGATATAGCAAAAGCTGTATTTCTTGAAATACTCTTTAATAACAGTGTTTCTAACACAAGAATAAGACATTGGCTTTATCAGAAGCTTCCTTCATAATGTCTTAATTAATAAACCACATTTTTCATTTTTAAAAATATTGGAAATTTCAAAGGAATCCTCCATAATAGTGATCCAGGAACTGCCAGATGTACAGCAAGGAAGTACCTTGAAAAAAATTCAAGTGTGGAAGCCTCTCTGCAAAGATACTTAAACCACTGGGTTGAAATAGCAGCACCACAACAAAGCATAGAAAAGTATTTACAGCAGGTGACTCTCTTTTCTGCTCACTGCAATATATTTACCAGTCAGTCTTTTCCTTGATATGTGATGCAATCTCCTGGTCTCCTGCAGGAGTTCTGGGGTTGCAGATTGACAGACCATTCCAGGTGCAAAGCCGAAACGATTACATCCAGGTAGACACTGCACAAACTCAGAGTTGCACAACCCCACGGGCCTGTCCAAAGGGAGCAGGGACAATGGCAGCACCAATGCCCTGTGAACAAAGCAGCAGGGAGATCTGGCAGATACCAGGGCAGTGATGCTGACTGCTAGCCAGAGGGTCCACGAGCCTGACAGCTCTGGTCTGTGCAGTAAAGCAATAACCACTGATACCCACAGAAATGCTGAGGCTTTTGAGCCAGGGCGAGGCTCTTATCAAAACTCAAATATTCTTAACATTGCACCATGGAACAGCCCAACCAGCACTGCTGCAGACTGCTGCACAGCAACCTGGCCATTCCAGACACTCCAGACCCATCCTAAGCAAACCCATCCCACAGCTTTGCTTTCCCTAGTAACTCCTGTTTTTAGCATGTCACAGACCACAAGGCAGAACCAAGGTGAAGCTGAGAAGTGCACACTTTGGCGTCTGGATTAACAAGACCCATAGTGAATACAACAGTGGCTGATCCACCAGGAGACACTCCTCCAACATTATGCATTTGGAGGCTGAAGGCCCATGGACAAGCTTAAATAGAGACTTGGCCCATGGGTGCAGTTTGCAGGAGAGACCGGTCAGGGTGGTTAAGGCCTACAAACGTACAAAAACTTTTGCCAAGCTTTACCAGGAATTCAGATGAAACTCAACAAGGACCAGGAAAGCTGAAAGAGATTGTTTCTTTGCTTTCTAGTGTCAAGGGCCGGACCAGAAGATATCCAGACTGGAAAGTACAGGGAACTTCCAGAAGCTGTGATGTAACCACAGAAAAAAGTGACAGTCCCCATGTTACTTAAGTTTTGGGCACAGTCCCATGCTTTTACCTGTTCTGTGGTTTCCACAGCCTAGCAAATAGACTGCTAACACTGATTTTATGGGATGCTGTTGGAGTTACAGTTCCCCAAGACTGTTTGAGGGAGAAATGAATGGTAACCCCATTTGCCAAACCAGACCTCTATGGCCTAGGAGGGGTGAAATCTTGGCAATGCCACCTGCCTCTCCATTCTGGTAGAAGGGCCAAGGCCTAAGGAAAGCTGAGACAAATTGCAGCAGTGAATTTGTGCTCCTGCCATGTCTCCTTCTGCCCAGGACATCCCCTCTCTGTGTTCCCTGAGAGATGAGTCATCCACTGAAGTACCTTCATGATGAAGGAATGGCAGATAGCATGAACACAAACTCTGTCTCTAATGTCACTTGTTAAGACCAATGCATTTCTCAGAGCTATATACGGCTCTGGAGCAACATTCAGATTCTCCCATGGACCAGTATGATTCAAGCTCTCTCCCTCAGAAGCCTAATGAAGCCCATATTGATCCTGGGAACACATCTCAGGTCCAGCTGAAGGCCACACCTTCAGCCCAGCGTCACTCGATGGAGCAGAGCAGTCATGGCCGTGAGTCAGGGCACTGCACTGAGGTCAGCAGAGGTTAGGCAGTAACTGAGACAGACCAGGGCCCCCTCCGCTGCCAAGGTTTGCACATCTCTGCTCTCCTCCAGGCAGGGCAGCAGCCCAGAGGTCAAGGTGCTCTCTCTCAATCCCTTTTCCCCTGACCTCCATCCTCCTCTGCACCCTGCAAGGCGCTGGACACAGCACCCTGCCCGAGCCAGCTGCAGCGTCAGGGTGGGTACCTGTCCCGCCCCACGCCTCCCTGGCTTTCCTGCTCCTGCAGCCAGGGAAGTCCGCTCCTGCCTGCCCCGGCTGGGCAAGCGACCGAGGCAGGTCATGGATCGCCCGGGGCGGGGGCCGAGGAGCGTCCTCCCAAGATGACTTCAGTTGCATTCCAACGAGCCTGGCAACCTCCCGCACACACAAATAAAAGGAAATGAGAAACTTGGCAACAAAGAAACTGGCAGGGAAGCCATAGAGGCACACAGGAACGGGAAAAGAGATTAAACACTTGCTCAAGAGCCCCAGCGTGCTGAGCCCTCCTCTCTAAAGCCTCCCTTTAACTTTGATGGGGGGGCACAGGAGTCTTCTTTTCACTTGAAAGGGCAAGAGGAGGGGCTCGATAAAAGGGATCCAGCATTATCCGGAATTGAGAGCACAAGAACGGGCTACAAAGCTTAAAAAATAAGAAAAGTGCAGGCACACAGCTTCCCTATATAGTTTCCTTGGTGGAAATCAGGAGCTGAGATCTGAATCTGGCCAGAGAAGAGATCAAAGTGGATACATTACAGTAGGAAGTTTAGTAGTGCAAAGTAGCTTGATGAATCTCTTCCCAAGTTCCTGCTTCTTTTCTTTTTTTCAGAAATACCATAATATGTATTTGAGGCCCTCCAATTTATAATGGCAGGCACTGATTTATGTTGATACTACATGCTAAGAGTCCATCCCAATACATTAGACCACATAATTACATAATTGTGTTTCTTTCTGTGGGGATAACTCATAAACGTGCTGTGAAGTTTAGAATTTTGGCTGGCAGTGGAACTATTTAAATCAGTCCACTGCAATACTGAGATGGAATTCACCTGCAGTGTGTACCACAGAGTTTACAGTGCACTTTAACATCTGTGTTAAGATCAAGTCAAAAGCCTGTGCTTTGTACATCACGAGCTGTGTGGTTCCTGTGTGGAGTATATACGTTGTGGAACGGACTGATCATGGATGTAACATTTACCTTGCTCTTCATGTATCACTAAACTTCAGGCACTTAGCTGGATCTGGGGTGGGGAAGAAGACAACCGTTTCTATCAAATGGATAGGTCGTTTCAGAAAGTAAATGGGAAACACCCACAAAAGCTCCACACAGTCCCCTCTCTCTGGATGAGAAAGGACACACTCTCTATGCAGTCACAGCAGTGCAGGACAACAGGCAAAGTATTTGCATCAGGCCTGAGAAGAGCCCAAAGCAGTTGTTCCTCCAGAGCTAAAGTCTGATTCCCTGGATGAGCTATTTTCCTCTTCTGAAACACACTGGGATGTCAAAAGATTGTTAGCAGAGAACCAACTCGCTCCTTCCAGACACACACTTAACACACACTTGGAAGATGATCTTTCTTCTTGTTCCTTAAATAATCACAGCAGGTAGAAACAAAATGTCAGGGAAATCTATGGGACTCAGAGGTCCTCTCCCAGCTCTGAATGATCTGTCTGTATAAACTACCCCGGCCCGTGTCACAGGACTCCAGGAGCTACCTTGGAGGGTCTTCTCCTGAGCAGACACCATCTCCTAAGCATCATCTCCCACTGATACACAGTGTTCTCAGTTCAACAGCAGTCTAGCACCACAGATCTGAGCAGCCACATACCATGAACCACCTTAGTAGGTGGACTAGGACGTCAGTGAGGAAATGGATTAGGACTGAGACAGTAAGCTTCACGGGGACTTGAATACTGCATATCTTCTCCACTGTCTGGTTCTTTGGATCAGAACCAGTGCCAAGGAAGTGAGGTCCAAGGGCATTGGGAAAAAATGAGACAGATCCTGGTATACTCGCCTGGTGATAAAGTGAGCCATGGTGACTGCAAAGTTTAAAGTGCCTGGCCACTCTGCTCAGAGAAACAGAAGGCTGGTCAGATATTCATGTGAACTCTTCAAAAGGTGGATAATGGGTCTCTGTTCACACTCCACATCACAATTGCTTCAGACAGCATGTCAGAGGTGCCACTCTCCTCTGACTCTCCACAGAGCTTGAGGTCTATGTCCAAGCTTCTTTTGCTGAAAAGAAGGGAAAATGAAGAACAGAGAAGCAATTTTTTCTATGGGATCTGCAGCAGCTAACATCAGATGAGAAATTTTCCTTCACAAGTTCATTCACAAGAAGATGTGGTCCTGTTGATTCCTTTAAATCCCTAATCTCAGAATGGACAGAGGATTTCCAGGTCAAAGGGATGGATTCCTAGCTGTACAAACACAGCAGTTCCCAAGACAGTCTTATGCTGAATCAACGGACAAAGAACATTTTCCAAAACAGCCATACATTGGAAAGTTCAAGAAGTGGGACAGTCTTTTCAAGACACTATGAAGCAACCAGAGTAAAACTGGGGTGCTTCTTTTCATTTCAGCTACTGTATTTTGGTACCTGCTCTGGACCTGAATTTCCCATCTGCAGAATGGAAAATAGGTTCACGTGCTTTAAGCCTGTTTTACCCCGACCCCCATGGGAACTTTCATCCACAGCAAGTGGATGCCTGCGATTCTCCATATTCACACCATCTTCCACCAGGACCCATGTGCAGGGCTGAGTCCACCTTCATGTGGTCCCACCCTCCATACCTATGCTTACCTGTGTTCAGGAAAGCTGAGCAAAGGAGTGGGAGCATAGGACAGAAAAGATGAGGATCTGTGCCTTACCTCTGGCTTAGACTTTCTACAGGATGTAAGGACAGAGTTCCAAAAAGCTCAGTTTTCCTTTCTATGACACAGATGAGCTGTATTCTTAACCTCCTTTTGCAAAGGGGGTAATGCTTCCTCTTCCACCACTCCAGTCCCTGTGGCATTCACCAGCAGCCAGATGGGTTGACCAGCCAGGTTGGGACCACCCTGTTCATGGCTTCTGGCCACCTACACATCTTACTTAATCTGCAAAAATACTTACCTAAAACTGAGCTCCCCGGCCTGGAAAAATGAGGCTGTTGGAGCTGCCCTGGCAAGGCTGCGTGGCAGTACTGTGGCATCACATCTCTGTCCTCATAGGATGTGGGCTGCAAGCTGACTCCGCTTAGAGAGAACATTAACTACACCTCTTTATTATTGAGAAGAAATTTATTGGAGACATCCCTCCCTCTCTCCAGCTTCTCCTTTACCTTCGCAGAAAAGTAAACATTTAATTTTTTTTGTTGTTAATAGATTTAATGTTCATTTGTTGGTAGCCTAGGGGCAGGAACGCATGACATTTCAAATAATTGTTGTTTCGGGGGTATCCTCTGGAGGAAAATGCTGCAAAAGTGTGGAGAAGATTTAAGTAAATTACTGTGTCAGCTTCTATTTATTCCTTACATGATTGCCAGAGGCAGGGCTGCAAGATAACCATTAGACGCCCAGCCATAAAACAGGGAAGCAGAATTTCAAAAAGCCAGAGTGCCATTACTGGAAAGTTAGTGTGTAACATGTTAAATTATCCCCAAAGTAGGGGGATATAGGAGGGGGGAGCCACGTGTCTAAGAGTGAGAGAAAAGAAAAAGAGAGGAAGAGGGGCTGTGTAGGTGAAGGGAAGGAGTTTCTCCATGAGGAAGGAGTGAAAGATTAGATAGATAAATAGAGAGAGAGAGAGAGAGGAGGGAATGAAGACTCGAGCAATTCATGAGTCCAGCTGTGAGGGCCTGCCATGGTGATTGAGGACCTTTGGAGCAGGTGGAACCACTCCTTTTCCAATTGCCAGAGTAGGTTGCAGTCAAGAGAAGTGCTCTGCACTGGTACAGCCTCACCTTGAATATTGTAAGCAGTTTTGGTCACTGCAATATAAGAAAGATATTAAGCTATTAGAGAGCGTCCAAAAGAAAGCAACAAAGATGGTGAAGGGCCTTGAGGGGAAGCCATATGAGGAGCTGCTCAGGTCACTTGGTCTGTTCAGCCTGGAGAAGAGGAGACTGAGGGGAGACCACATTGCAGTTACAACTTCCTCGTGAGGGGAAGAGGAGGGACAAACACTGACCTCTTCTCTGTGGTGACCTGTGACAGGACCCAAGGGAATGGCCTGAAGTTGTGTCAGGGGAGGTTTAGGTTTGATATGAGAAAAAGGTTCTTTACCCAGAGGGTGGTCAGGCACTGGAACAGGCTCCCCAGGGAAGTGGTCACAGCACCAAGCCTGACAGAGTTCAATAAGTGTTTGGACAATGCCCTCAGGCACATGGGATGACTCTTGGGGATGTGCTGTACAGGGCCAGGAGTTGGGCTTCAATGATCCTTGTGGGTCCCTTTCAACTCAGCATATTCTGTGATTCTGTGGCAGGTCCCTCTACCCTGAACAATCASCTTCAAGCTTTCTCTTATCAGATCCTTCTCATCCCCCACATCTCAACTGTGGGACAGTGTATCACCTCAAAGGACTGGTGAGGGCCAGAGGCAGCCCCAGCTCTACTTAAGACCATGAACTCTGCTGCAAGATGATTCTCAGGCTGAAAGTTAAGCAAGTCTTGAAAACAAAAGGAAGGAAATCTGTCTGGGAGGAATGGGAAATGCTCAGGTTCTGACACTGAAGCTAATGGAAAGGGACTTGCCTCCCACACCTAACATTGCTTGTTGTGTCCGTTTGTGCTGTTCTGGACAGATCCTGCTTGTCCTGCACAAGCTTTCTCATCAACCTCCCTCCACTTCTGTTTATTACTCACACTCTGCAGCTCAGCTCTGCCCTCTGACTCATTGCCCAGAAGCTGCTGGTTCTCCTTTTCTTTCATTGTAATTTATTTACATCATGAAAAACAATTAAGTTCCAAAAAGTCTTATTTATCCCAGAGATCTGGTTTTATCTTCCCCAGCATCACTTTTCATTTGTTCCTGCCACTGCTTCATTTTTCCTCAATTTTTTGTCCAAGGTAAGCTTGGCTGTGTTGGAGTCAACGGGCTAACCAACCTGGGACTCGGGCCCTGTAGCCCCAGCCTCTCCAAGCCAATGGCTCTGCTCCCACCCTCTCACCTAAGAGGATGAGAGTCCAACCACACACTCAACAATAAATAACCAGGGAGATTCTTTTTTTCTTTTCTTTTTTTTTTTAAATGACTCACAAGGAAGACTTGCTGGTTAAATCATTGCTAACTCTCAACCTCCTCAATATTTCTTTGCTAATAGACTTCAGGTTTAATTGAAGGATCTTCTCTGGACTCTGTCTAAGGCACCATTTTCTCTTTAACCCCACCGCTCACAGCCTCACAAAAGCCAATCCATTAAGGGTCTTCATTAGTTTGAGCACCAGCCAACCACCCAAGCGGCAAAGGTCAAACACAGTCACCTGTCACAACATGGCAGTAAAACTACTAATTGTATGGGAACAAATGAGATAAAAAGATGGTACTATTATGCTATTTGATTTATTTTGTTTCCAAAGAGTCATTTAAGACTAATTTACTTTGCAAGCTATAGAGTGGGCCTGTGTGGATACAGATTTTTCTGTGAGCAAATGTGGGTATGTACATGTGCACGTGTGTGTATCTCTCTCATGGATGTATACACATGTGTGCACATACAGAGGTCTGACATGCAAGTCTGGGGAACCATAAAGGCATGGCACCATAAAGACTCATATTTAACCCTTCATGCAGGCAGAACCCCACATCACACCGAAACAGTTCTGCACACTGCAGTAGTGGCTCAGAGTCAATCACATCAGCCCTGCTGCCAGATCAGTTGCCCAAGCACCCTTCCTCAACATTCCAGCTGCAATGGCAACGGCCAAGGCAGCCAGTGCAGGATCCCATTTTGGAAGGGCACTTGCTTTGGAAACCGTTCCCTACCTTTTTGTGCTCGGGAGGCGAAAATGGCCCACATGCCCTCTGGTGGACACGTGTCACGTAGCAGCTCCAGGATCAAAATGGAAAGCTGGAAGGGGCCATGTTTGTAGACACAGAAAGAAGTCGTCTCTAACAGATGTTTAAAAGCTTGCTTTCTTTCCAGCTTGTCCTGGGAATCATGTCCCCAGTATATGTCTGTGATTGCCAGCTGAAAACATCTGGGCTTTCTGAGACACAAAAAACACAGCCCAGCCTCATTTCTTCGTTGTAGGTGCCAGAACAACATGGCCRTCTTCACCACCAGTTCCCATTACCAGACAGGGTATCATTTTTCCTGGAAGAAGACATAAATAGTACTTCTCCTGGAATAAAGAGATTCTTGTTCAAACACAGGACCCAACCTCAGACTGTGCAGTCACCCTTCAGCACAGCGGACCAAACATAAGCCAGGATCAGGACAACAGTTTCCGTGGCTTTTAAAAGACACTTAATGCTGATCACAACTTTGATATTGAATATAAAATCACCAAGAATTCTCTCAGTAGAGGTGAAATGTTCAGGGACTTTTCAAAGAACAGATCTCTCCATGTTCCAGCATTAGGGACACTGCCTTGGCTACTTTGTGGTTAAGATCAACAGTTTCAGGGCAATGCGAGGAAGAGAGCAAGCTCTTGCAACATCCAAATATGGGGAGACATGACCTCCTCACAGGAATGAGATAGCTTGCTCCTGTGCAACCAACTGTGTGGTGTGATACGTGTCCAGACTTGATGAGTACAGTTGGGAGAGTGGGGACATTTCCATGAAGGAAGAATTATGATTTCTGCTTTTCTTTGAAGTGTTTTGACCATCTCTATTCATTGGGGAGTTATGTAGATCACCACAATTAATACATGCCATCCCTCTCCTGTTTGGCTGCTCTCAGAGTCCAGAGTTGATCTTATCCTATGTTTTCTATCTCCGCTGAAAATAGCAAGAACCTTGATCATAGCTTTGTGTGCCTATGGTGAGCATTTACATCAGCCAATAATACCACTAGGGACCTGAATTGCATGTTAGCTATGCTTCTGCTCCCTTTTCTCCTCATCTTTTCTCGGTTGGTCCCCAAACCTTTTCTCCATGCCTCCCCCCTTTCACTTTGCTCGTGTCTCACTTCACAGCTCTCCCAGTGCTGAGATAACCACACCAGACTGCTTGTCTTCAGCAGCCATCAACATGTTACAGAGGATCCCACCAGCCCGAACTCATTAGCCTTTAACTAACAAAGGGCTTATGAGAAAGATGTATTCCCTGAGCTTGTATTTAGAAAAAGACATTTCCTGTTGTGGGTGAGAAACAGGCTCCACCAAGCTTGTGATCCACCATCACAGCTACCAGCAGGACCCCACCGTGGAGCTGATTTCTGGGTAGAAGGGAAAATTAGAATTTTTTTGTTGGCAGTGGGTCATTTGCACCTTGTAAATGTATCCAACCAGCTCTAAATTTGCCCCAGAACTGGAAGAAGGGGAATGGAGGGGGATGACAAGAGCATTAAAACACTTCTCCCTTTTTTTGTTATTGAAAAGTTACGTATCAATTCACCTTTTCTACTCTCAAAATTGAAAAATAATAAACCATACAGGGCTTTTTGAGACTTTTTCCTCCCATTCCCCAGGTATTTCCATAACATGAGAGAGTAAGCAGCATTTCACAGCTCCAGTGGAGTCCAAATTAGTTTTTCTGGCAACTAAATGCAATGTCTCCTCCACTACACACACACACACACACACACACACACACATTGCTGCCTAAAGCAGTAACAGATCCTGCCAAAAGCACAAAGCTAAGGAAACAAAAGGATCCAATGCCTTGTAGTGTTAAAGCCCCTAAATACACATTACATTATGTTATCAGCTTCAATTACACAATTTCAACTGTATTTCCCAGGAAATGGCTCCTTAAGCTAGGGCTTAGAATAGTGTTCCCTTAATAAGTGGCTCTGCCCTTATTTTATTTTCCCTTTGTTCATTTTGGTGCTATGTACTGCACAAACTTTTTCCTGAAGACTAAACTGTACCTTTCTTTCTCCTGTGGCTTTTTTTACTGGTGTTCGTGACAAAAGTGGTTGACTGGCTGAGTTAAACCTACTTTGTCTTCCAGAAACGGGATTTGTTTTTTCCATTCTAGAGACAAGAAACTTAGGCACACAGGAATTAAGATCCAAAGGCATCTGGTGCATTTTGGAAACCTTTTATGTTTTCAGTGCACTTAACTCACTCTGCAAGCACCACAGTTTTCATTATATTCAGCAAGGACATCTGTGACTCAGAGCCACACTTCAAGACAAAGCAGGGGAAAGCATGACCCTAAAAATTAATGAATTATTACTAGGGCAAAGTGACTCATTCAACCTCTTTGGAACACCCCTTTCAATGACCATGCAATGAGCATTTCTTCACCAGACCCTGACTCATTCCAGGTTCAGTTAAGTAAAGAGGCACAGGCCATACAGATAAACGTCTCACTCTGCTCCACTCCTTAGCACATCCAGGTTGAGCAGTGTAGAAGCTGGGAGTACTATTTAAAATGTTTGTAATTAAAGACTTGTCTATGAGGAACACAAACAGAGATGCCTGATGGAAATTATCAGACCTTCACTACACTAATGCTAACCACAATGAAAAAAAAATGCAGTTTTGGTGCTACTGTAACTAGTGTGTGTGTGTGTGTGTGTGTGTGTGTGTGTGTGTGTGCGTGTGTGTAACGGGGAAAAAAGACATTCTTAGCCTGCTTTTCCAACACATATGAAAACTCCATACTGTCCCTCCTCAAACCAGAAGAGAAAAGACCAGGCACCACACTGTCAAGAATAATTGGCTGTGCAAACACAATTTAGGAAGCAGCAGATTTGCAGAAAAGTATCTTGGAGTGATGATGAATCACATCCATGAGTCAACTATGTCAAGCTTTTCAGGGAAAAAAAAGCAGCCACCACCACATGAGGAATATGAACAGCAGTGTCCTTTGCCAGATATGTGAATTACTCTTCCCACTATAATCTATCCCAGAAAAGCCTCCTTAGGTGGGCTGCTTCCATATGGGGCAATCTAAGCAACATGTAAATGTACTCAGGACTCCGAGTCCTCAGAGTGGGGAACATATGATCAGACATCTGTGAAGATGAGATGGATGACCAAAAGAACAGGAATTGTTTAGTGGGAAGAAAAAGATTGAGGAGAGACATGGCAGCAGTTTACTAATAGGTGAAAGAGGAAAGGAATAAATTTTTTCCATGTCACTGACAGATACAAAGAGAAGTTATGGACTTAAACTGCAACAAAAAGAGATTTACTCTGGACATTGGCAAGAATGTTAGAGGAGTAAGTACTGCAATAGATTTGCCGGGAGAGAGGAGGATGACTTCACTGAAGGTTTCTAAGGATGGATTAGAAAAACATCTGTCAGAATTGCTTACATAACTGAGGTCTCTCCTTGAGAGCAATGGTATAGGCTAAAGATGTCCCGAACAAAGCTCAGCCCTCGTCAAATTCTGGCACTGTGATCCAGAGCATGGCATGCTAGGTCTGCTCAGAGAAACATATTTGAAATTGTTTAAAAATTATATTTTCCCAAAAGATATAAATTTAATAAATGTAAAACTTCAACTAAACAAACACCTAGCCTGCAAGGGCTGAGACCTTATGGTTAAGAGTTGACAAAATCATAAGGAACAGATAATAGGGGATGATAATGAGAAGTTTAGACAGATCCTACCAACAGCTGGTACTTTCAGTCTCCATTGTAACTCAAGAGACTTGTACTGATTGAAGAAGCAGTGGCTTGTGGAGCAGATGAGAAAGTCCTGGAATTACTTTTCACAAGAAAGTGGGAATGGGTGAGAACTCCAGTTCAGAGCCAGTTTATCCCAACGATTCCCTGAATTCTAATCTGATTTTGCTTATATATCAGTGGCCTGCTTGCAGGCAGCGGGTCTCTCCAGACCATGGGCTCTTTTATGTTGTGATGTTACGGACCACCGGAGAGCTGACAGGGCACCTCTCTGCTCATCCCCTGTGGCCCCGCGCTGCAGCTGCAGGACGGGGCGCTCCTTCAGCACCGCGGAGAGCGGCACCGCCACCGGGCCCCGGAGCCGGGCGCGCCCGCGTCCTCCGGGAAAGGGCCAGGCTCCTTCTCGGGGGCATCTCCATCCGAACCGTCTACCAGGCAGTTTGTTACGGTGTACAAACTTGCCTTTCCCGTGATTTACTCAGGCTTACTTCGCATGGGCTGAAATCTATTCCAAGGAAACACTTAAATCTGAGTGATGAGCAATTCCAAAACAGAATTCTAAATTGTAGTTTAACCTTGCAGCAATTTGGGATCTAAAATTATTATATTGAATAAAGGTGTTCCTACCATTCATTATCTTAGAGAAAAGAAGAAGAAAAAAAAACAACAACAACAAAACATCCCACAAAGCTCTATAATGTTGAAAGGAAATGTCCTAATATGATTTTGTGCCTGTTGTAAATGGCACCAGGTCATTAACCAAGCTAGTTAAGTAGCTCACCAATTTGCTAGCCATCCTGCCAACCAGAAAACCAGCCTGTTACTTGGGTAATCAGATAATTGCATTTTACATTTTCAAATAACCCTTAACAATCAGGAACTAATTAATGTCCATAACATCCCAATGAGCTATGAATGTTTACTTCCAACTTACTGATAGGGAAACTGAGGCAACAGTCTTTGTCCTAGGCCGCAAAACCCATCCATGGCAAAGGAACAGGTAGAAAAACCTTCTGTTTTCTAGCCCTGTATCCACTACATTCCCTTGGAAACACATGAAGGATGCTTTTATCCATATGATGAAGCTACCAGCAACCACTGAATCATCAACTAAACCATCAGTCAGCCTAATAATTAGCCAACTAATTAGCAACCACACAAAGCAGATTCATTTACTGAGGGTGCCATCCAATACTGTACTAGCAGGAAATTTGGATGGCAGAATCCAAACAACGAATAGAATAGCAGAGCTTTACCACACGCCAGACCCTGGCCAGCTTACTAACAGGGAACTGTGGTCAGCTTTAGGCTCTAGCACTGCAGCAGAGTTTCTTGCTGGCTGATGCACACAGGTCCACATGCCCAGGTCTTGCTGAAGGAGAAAGAGGTCCTCTGGCTAGGGGAGGGGGAGACTGGAAAGTCAGTTTTGAACCTGAGTCCCAACACGCTTTCCAGGAGGCCGGGGGCAACACACACCCTTTGCTGTGCACATAGAGTAGGCAAAGTTTCAGCTGTACCTTCACAAACTACATCCAAGTGGTACAGCTTCAGTGTAGTGCAGTGTTGAGTGTGAGTACCTGGTAAAAAATTATCTGGCTGTATCACACAAGACTTGGTGTATTAGCCATCCTCCTGTTCATGTCCTTCCTACTAAATCCATTTTCCCACATGGAAACTACCAGATCTCTACTGAACTGAGAGGGATATAAGAATATGGAGAGCAGGGAGGGAATCTCCCAACAGAAAATGTGGCAAAGAGGAAAGGTTGAGCGCTTGCATTCAGGGTGGCTGGGGAACACCAGGTGCCCAGGATTAGTCAGTCATCAGTCTGGAGTCAGAAAGCAGCTGCAGTGATAAGTCAAAAGGTCTATATGAAACAGAAAGGTTTTCTTTGCAGATAAAGTCTTCAGTGTGAAGCACCTAGAGATATTTTTTTTGAGGACACAAAACTATTATTTTAGTTGTTATTATAATTAATAATCTCTGAACTTACAGGGAAACAAATTTTGTATCTTCAAGACCACTCTATCCATTAGCCAAACCTCAAATGTCCAGCTAAAAATGTTTGGGTTTGTTTAGCACAGAGTGAAAAGAAAATAGCAGTTAAATTTGTATTTTGAAGCCACTTTAGATCCTTAGTTCATGTCATCAAGGAGTGAAAGACTAATTGGTAGCACTAGGAAAGAAGTTGTTAACCCTGAAAAAAGTGGGTGAAAACCAAAGTCTTGTCATCAACTTCATGTAAACTTTTCTTCAACATTTGAGATATTTCAGTATAAATGTCTTCCAACAGAGAAAAAAAACCCACTTAAATCATAGGCACACCTGAAGACCAAGGCCACACCAGCATTAAGTCTGCAGGACAGAACAAGGTATATGATGTTGTACATCTTGCGCTTCCTCTTCCTGAAAATCAGACTGAATTTTTCCGAGTGCTTAGTGCAAAAAGATTTTTACTGTACTAATCAGCTGAATCTAATAATTATTTTCCTTGTTTCAAAAAGGGATATTTTATTAAAGCATTTTGATCAGGCTTGAAGATGTAAGTCCAGGCTTATAAAAGATGATGCAACTGTGCCTTAACCAATTTCAATCTGTTAGCTGAGCTCTGCAACCCACTTTTAGCTGTGTGAACCCACTCTCACTCTGTGAACTGCAAAGTGCAGAGACACCATAAAGGTGGGGTAAGCTGGTTCATTTTGCCTCCTAGCTGAGGCAGGCTGCAAGTGGAGCTCTGAGCAGCTATGTGGGCTTAGCTAATGGGAGATAACTTCTTATATTGTGATGCATTTGCAGTAGTGACTCCAAGTATTTGCTTTAGGCTTACCCTCATTCTAATACCATTTAAATGGTGTGGCTCAGCAGTTCCCAAAGGGATTATCATGAGCCTCCATTTGAGGAGCTCCTCATTTGACCAGCCTCTGAGAATGGGTGTTAGGCTCACCAAGTGCCCAGTGGGCTCATCCCCACTTTCCAACTCCTTCAGTCTGTTTTGCAAGAGAGAGTGAAAGAAATACTGACACAGATTCTCTCTCCTTTTCAGCATGCAGAACTGCCAGGACTCTCTTGGGATGCCCAGCAATCTCCTTGCACCTTCAAGGCCCACAGAGCTGTTTGTCCATAATGCATGAGAAGCAGGCTAGTAGGGAGGCCAAGAACCACGAAGTGGGCTCCTGCAGCAGGAAAACCTGTGTGAGGATATGTGAAAAATAACCCTGACTTGCTAATCCTAGCTGTGAGCAAACAATTAGCAGGAAGCAGAGGCAAACAGGAAAGCTGATTTAATTATGTGACACTGATACAGCCAGTGAACTGGAGGGAAGGGAAGGGGGGAGGCAAGGGGGGGCACCGGGGATGTGGGGTCAAAACAGTTTGTAAAAATCTGTTTCACAAAAGCTGTTGTTCCCCTCGGGGCAGAGAGAGATTACCGTGGCTCAGTGTCTATCAAACACGGGAAGAGAATAGGGCCAGGGGCAATGAGACAGCTTCCGAGTATGAAGGGCCCTTCTTCTTCTCCGCAGCAACCAGCAGCCTGCCAAAGAATTCCTGTAAGCTCTCGGTGGCTTTGTGTGCCTGCCTGGGCTGTGGGCAGCTCTGCAGCAGGCCTGCCTATTGTCGGCAGGGCTCAAAGGGAGCAGGGGAGAGAAAAGGGGAGATGGGGGGAGGAAGAGGGTTTAAGGGGGCTTGTTGTTATCAAAGCTGCAGAGGTTATTGTGCTGGAGCAGAACCACGCTGCTTCTGAGCCCCTTCAGTGGGGCTGTTAATGGAGGCGCTGCAGGAAGACAGAGGGTGGGATTTGCTTCATGTAAACTCACTGGGGTCTTGCTCTGCATGCACTTTCCTGGCTCAGAGAAGGCGAGTGTGGACAGAGGCGAATGGCCCCGCACCCTCCTTATCCGTACCCACTGGCATCCATAGACACCTGCCGAGGGAGCCGGGCTCACACATGCTCCACTCCCATGGACGCACCTGCGATAGACACGCACAGAGCACGGAGCAAACACCCCTGCTTAGCACAGATGCACCTACTGGCCTCTCATGGCTTCAGAGATAAATAAACACACGTCCACATCTGCAAAGGCAACACTTCATCCCTGAAGGCATCTACAGCTGGACATACAGACACACCGGATGGCTCATATGCATACCCTCAACATCTGGGTCCTTAACCCAAACACACAGTCAGATAAAGCCATGCACAACAATATGTAAGCATACCTTTCCTGGCAGGCTCAAACGAGAAAGTCTCGAGGCCCTACCTCAGAGATCATGAGCACATGGCAGAGTTAGCAGAAGGGATGCTAAACCAGGTTGTTTAAAAAGCTTCGTCTGCATCACAGAAAGAGAAGCTGAAGGCCCTTGGGGAGCAAAAGCCTCAGGAAGGAGCATGTGAGCAGGGGTCTGTTGTCAACAGCTTTACAAACACTGATGCCATGTGTAACAGAATCTCCCAAAACACTGTGCTCCAAACAGCCTCCAAATACAATGACCGACCAGAGGAAGGGTCTGATCCTGAAACTGGGACATGCCTCAAGATACCACAGAGTCAGAGTGAGCAGCGTGGAAGAGCTGGATCCCTGCTCAAACTCTAGTCTGACTTGGATCAGGACAACGGAGCCAGGCAGTTCCCAAAGCTGGGCACGCTAGTCCCACAGAATCCATGACAGATCCAACCTCCTGATAAGGGAACCAAGCTATCCAACATGAAATCACAAAAGAAACTTTTAATGGGAACCAGAGTCTCTATCTTCTTATCTCCTTGAGCTTTCAGAGGAGAAGTACCAACCAAAGTCCCTCCAAGATAACAGAGGGAGCTTTCAAGCGTATTAGACCCACAGCCTAGATCTTAATGAAAATGGGAAATCACAGACGTCTGGCCCTTTTCTTAGTCTAAGTTTGGCTGTAAAAGGTAATCACTTTGAAAGAAAATTCAGAAAAATATTCTTTCTGGACCAGGAAAGCTTTTTCATGCTCATGTCAAACAAGTTGGTAGAAGCTTTACTCCACAGTAGCCAAATCCACATCTGATCGCAGGTCAAAACAGCCTTCACCTGATGGGCATGGATGGTAGAGAGTTGGTGCATTACACAGCAGACAGACCCTCTCCTACTCTCAGGGTGGCCCCACTCATCAGTCCCAGAGAGATGATTTGTCCCAGTGCTGATTCACCACATCGGTGCTAATCATACCTGCCCAGGCTCACAGAAACACTCACGGGTAAGAGACCTACGCATATGAACACACACATGTGTGGGGTGAGAGTAATTCAGTTGCACCCAGCACCCTCTTCATCCTTTCTCTTCCCACTTCCACCCCATCGCCCCGCAGATGCAGCTGAGCCAGCCTGAGGCAGGTGGGAAGCTGGGAAGAGGGATGAAGAGGTAGCCCAAGAGGGAGAGCAGCAGCCTCCAACAACCATGGTAGGAAAAGTAGGGGGGCTGAGACTGTGGGGGAGGGGACGGAGGCAAGGCAGGGAGGGCTTCTCATTGTGAGGGAAATTTTATTTTTAACAGATGCTAAGGCAGATGGCACAGAATTAACAGAAAATGGGAGAGGAAAAAAGAGGAAGAACATTACTGGCTCCAGAGAGAGTGGACATTAAAAAAATAAAGAATAAGGGAATGAAAACAAGTTTAAGTACTCTCTCCAGAGGAGGGGGGGAGGGAAAGCGCGAGGCAGAGCAGGGACGAAGCAGCGTGATAATAACCAAAGGCGTGAAATTGCAAAAGTAAAATTTGTGGCACTCGGGAGGGGCTGATAAGGCCCCAGCTTCATTGCAAAACTCACTCAGAAATTACTGATGTGATGTTTTAGCCTTTATCATTAATAATAATCGAGAGTGGGGAGCGGAGTGGGGGTGACTGAAACAAAGAGGGAGAGAGATTGTGTGAGCATCTGAAACCTGGGAAAGGAGGAAGAGGCGGCAAGAGGAGAGCTGGGGGAGAGAAGATGTGTGGGGAAAGAAAAAGGAGTCCAAATGAGGGAAAACAAGGATGAGAAAGGAAAGGAAAGTTGAAAAGGAAGCAATACCAGTCAAGAAAAAAAAAGGAGGAGGAAAGAGCCGGAGGAGGAAGGTTAAAGGACATGAGGAGAACAAAGGGGGAAGACAGACAAACAGGAGTTGGGGAAGAAAACACCAAAAAGTAAGAGGGGGGAAAAATGCAGTCAGGGGGCGAGAAGAGGGTGAATGAATGGAGAAGTGACAGCAGAGATGAAATAGTGGGAGAAGACAGACTGTAGGACAGGGATTAAGAGAGGGGGAGACAAAGAGATATGGCCCTGCCACTCTCCTCCCAAATTAATCGAGGATACATCAACCCAAGCCACTAAAACAGAGCTATTATGAATGGGTTAGTCACAGGTGGAGTTAAAGGCCTACAGAGGGATATTAGCCAAAATTGAGTGGCTTTTAATTTCTTTCTAACGAGAGATTGTGGCTGGGGAGCCAGACAGTGCCTCGGCTTAGCTAGGCCTGAAGGCAGCTAAACACGGGAGCCGGCAGCTTCCCACAGCCACGCTAAACCACAGGCGAGCTGACCTGTGCCGTGCACGCAGCGAGGTGGAAAAGGCACACATGAGCTGACCTGCCCCTCCGTGCGAGGGGACGGCAGAGCCACACGCCACAGCATGGGACGCGCAACAAACCTGTCAGGGACCCACCGGACCACTCTGCCTCCTCTCGGCTGTGCCGACAGACAGACGGACAAAGTTCCAGCGCGTCACAGCCCATCAGTGAGCTGAGGTGATTCACCCTGCCCACTAGGGCTTTGCTTTTTACTGGAAGATATCCCGGCACTGCAGCCTCCTCATTGCCCTCCTGGAGAGACCAGGGAGCTTTGACACAAGACCAGGACATCTGGGTTCTATTTCTGGCTCTGCTGCTGGCAATTCACCACATTTCTCCATTTTCCCATCTGCTATCTGGGAATAATGCAGTATTGTTAAAACTAAGCACTTAAAAATGATGAATCAGACCATCCCCTCATTCCAAAATCATGAGATTGGTTTAAAAAAATCATGGCATCTTCAAGAAGAAYAGTGCCATGTACAGAAGGACTCACACACCTCTGGAGAACTCACTGTATCTCACTCTAGTTTCCTAAAAGATTTAGAGAGAGTTTGATTTTTTTTTTCCTGAGCTTAAAGCTCACAGTTTATCAGGACACATGATGCTGGGAAACAAAAAATCTTCAGAACTGGTGATACTATATAACATAGTTTCTTCCCCCTATAGCTGTATGCAAATTTTCCATAAAAACCTTTTACTTCCCAAAGTAATCAGTTAATTAAAACCAAAGGGAGGGGTTAATTTCTAACAACTTTCTCTCTGTGAAGTAATTTCAGGGGGGATCACAAAAAGAGTTGTAGAATCATGGCAACATCCAGCTTTAACATTTTCTAAACAAAAACATTTGTTTTATGATTGAAAATTACTTTCATTTTTAAGTTCTAGACCATTTAGGCTTAAAAGTGACTTTCTAATGGTAAAAAGTTGCACTGGGAACAAAATATTTCATTTTATCCAATATAAAATTTTGGGACTAGGGTATAGGAAAAGGGAGATAGGAGCAGGATGAGAATCAAATTATTCCTTTGTGAAAGCATTACATATTTTTACTTCTTATTCCATTTTAGAGCAGAAGTAACTGCAGTTTACAAATTCTCATAGAAAAAAACATATTTCCTACCTAGATCAAATTTCCATCTCTATGAGGTGTTTTAAGGACTGCAGATACTATATGCTAAGTATTCTTAATTTATGCATTTATTTCATCCATTGCCAATACATCTCAGCCTAAATAATCCACATACACACCTTCATCTCAGCGCTGTTCAAATACTCACACATCATCCCCTTTTCCAATCTGAACCCTGACTTGCTTGTGATGGTTGTGGAATTTACTCAGAAGCAGATGTGCTTTCAGGTGAAAGACACAAATCAGATAAGCTGGAAAGTGTGTGTGACCTCTAAGCCAACAAAAGCACTTCTGCAGAATATACTTGAAGGCATTCCCACAAATCAGCGTGAACTCGCATGACAGTGGCTTAGGAGCACAGTGGTACATGCTATGATACAGGGGGTGCTGTTCATGGAACACATATCGCACATGTGCTAAGTCACAAAGCCACAGGGAAGCTGCTCTTAGTGCATGGAACATCACGTGAAACCTGATAACAACAGCCATGTCTAATGAGCAGAAGTCACATCTGGAAATCACCTGCTAATTTATCTGAGAATAATTCATAAACTTGGGAGACAAACAATCTTAGTGGGGAGGTAAACCTGTATCGCTTCACTGGATCTTACCTACACTTGAATGAAGAAATGTTAACCTTCTAATGAAAGAGCCTGCAAAGAGAATGGACAACATTCACGTGAGGGTGTCGCTCTGTGCTGGGGCAGATGACCCAGAGGCGGGGTTGCTGTGTCCCATGCTCAGTTCATCTTCAGCACTTTGTCTCCAGCTCCACCAGAAAACAGGAGTAGCAGCCAGGTGCATCCGGTTTGGGGCTTTCATTCATTTGAAACTTTGCAGGCTATTTTTCTTTCAAAGACACAAAAGAAAGATCCTGTGTATTCTTTTTTTACTCAAATAGTGAGTTTAACTAGGAGAAGTCAGCAGTGCTGGTGTCTGGCTTGTCCATCTTCTGAGCCTCCTTCACATCTCCAGCTGGAGAATCTCTTATCCGCCCATCAGGGAAACAGTCCCCTGGCACAAAGTTCAGCCTTCAGGGAGAATTTACTTTCTCACTGAGCTTGGGGAACTTCAAGGAATATCTTTATGGTGGACAACAAAAACAATATCCTAGAGTGAGAATGTCCCAGGGGAGGAAGGAAAGCAGACGTGAGTGATCAGACCACATGGAAAGTGCACAAGATACAGAGAGGAAGGGGACAGGGCCCCAGAAATCAAGCACCAAATAATGCCAGTATACATTCTCATTCAGAGACCTCAGACTTCCACAGTGCAAGTTTTCCAGATTGCTCATTCATGCAGGACCACTGGCTGAGTGTTCAGTGTTTCCTGTTGATAATTTTTCTGCCTCGTCTGTCGGCACGGAGCTAAGACCATTCCCCGCTGTCGCAAAAGCTTTTTCAATAGGCACCGTCCCCCCTGGGCTGCCAGCTGAGGCTGCTCCCTGGAGAGCTACACCCCTCTCAGAGTCTATTAAAGCTCAATTACCCAGGGCTGACTGGCCTCGTTGTCTGGCAAAGGGAGGTAGGATGTTCCTCTGCCTCCCAGGGTCGGGGCTGCTTTACTATGGCCCAGCCAGATCACATCTATGTATCAATTTAATAAGATCAAATCAAGTACAAGATGTGAGGGGAGGAAGGCAGCGAGAGAAAAAGCTGTAAGAAGACAGCTCAGAAAGCCACCCGTGCCTGCCTAGGCAAGACTGGCTGGCCCAGTAATGACAAAGGGCATGTTGCTGATCTACATTGCAGGCACAATGGAGCATCTTGATTTATATCAGCAGGGACCTTCTGGCCTCACACACCCTGTCCACCAGCATCTTGCCGTGCCAGCCCAGCACAGCATCTGAGTCACTGGTACTTTCTCAGGGATCAAAACCACTCTCTCCTACATGTTCCACTTCCATTTTGCTGCCATGCTGTTCCCAAGGAGGTTTTGCATCTTCAGCAGTCAAGTTCTGGCCTTCCCCACATGCTGGGAAAGAGCTGTCATCAACGCCAACACAGAAGTTTCTATCAGCGATAAATAGCTTCCCTCCCACCTACACCCTCCCTCTTTGGATGTGTCTTCTGGGGTCTGAGTCCATAGACAGAATTATACAAATAGATCAGTCATACAAATAGCAGTCGTGTTTCATTTATTACTCAGAATCCTTATGGGCAAAGAAAATAAGAGAAGCCGAAAAAACGTAAACCCATTTATTTTGTTCCTCATCCCTTAAGGACTCATGCTTTCCAAAGCCACTTCATCGACAAAGAAGATGGGGGCGAGGGAAAGGAGGACACACTGTTACAGTGAATGTCTAACTTTGGTTTAGCATGTCTCTGTCACAGTCCACAGGACTCTGAATGTTACACAGAGATCAAGAGGTAAAAGTCTCAGGTGCCTCTGGAAAGAATCCTTTATCCTCATCACACAGGTGAGGAAACTGAGGCAGGGGAGAAGCCTGGCAGCCATTTACAAAACCTCTCAGAGATGTGCCTGAGAAGTGGAGACAGGTGAAGTGGGGTCCCCTAAGCACGAGGCTGCCTGTCTTCCTTGGTACACTGTGACACATGCCACCAACCGAGGAACAAGGGAACAGAAGAGAGGAAACTCATCAAATGCAAACCATTCACAAGCATCACAGACGTTCGGTCCAGAAGGGTGCACATTATCCCATCTCCAAACTGCAAATTATCACTCACCTCTAAGACAAACTTGAGACCTCTGGTAGAAGGCATATACCAAGCACATTGTGTCACAGGGCAAGAGTAGGCCCTAGTAAAACCTCCCCTATTCCCGGTTTCTGGTAGAAGTCAGGATCTGTGGAAATGCACTCCAGAGCTCCTTGTAAAAACTCCTTTCCGTGCTAAGCAGGGAGAGCACAATGTAGCAGTGCAGGGAAATGTGGATGGTCCAGCCTCTCCAGCCTAGAAATTCACAGCAAAGCAGGGCTGGTGCACTCCTCGTGCATCCAGGAGACAAGAGCTCTCTTGGGTGCAGAGTTGAGCTGACAAGAAAATGCCTGAACCCCAGAGCTTCTTCTCTTGCCTTGAGTTAACAAAGTATACCATGGGGCAGTGTCAGGACCTGGCCAGTTTCACAGGGCAGGAAGGAAGCATGTGCCCTGCTGCCAGCTCTGCCAATCCTCCAGCTTTCTGCCTCATGGCAGAACTCCAGAACATCCCTTGCTCTTCTGCAGCATCTTCCTCACTGGGAAATATAAAAAACTTACCCATTTTCTGACCAAGAGTAGTGAGGCCATCAAATGTTACACTTCAGAGGAGATATGTGAACAGATGAGAGATGTGGGTGGGCATTTGAGCTGGTAAAGAAAGCATGGACTGAGTGAATGTCATTGTCTATGAATGGAATGGAACGGATGGGAGAAACAACATATATTCCCATGCAGGCTGGGCACCAGTGATGATGCTGGCATCTATCAAAAAGACCCTGGTTCCACTGGGATTGTGCCTCCGTGGTACTTTTTCCAGGAGGGCCGGTATATATTCAGTTCCCTTCAAGGCAGCTGCTTGAGGAGGCTATGGCTGCATGACCATATCTGAGGAGGAAAATTGAGTTGATGTGTGCCCCATAGTTTGCACAGACAGTCATGACCAGAGGTGCTGGCAATTTCCATTCCTTGTCAGTACTGCCACAYGGGGCACCACCACATTCTGTCTCCCAGGCACAGGTACACACAGCCCTGAGATTTGAGTGAGACTGCTGCCATAGTTCCTTTAGACTGGGAAAAAGCCAAGGTGCTGTCTGCAGATGCCCACTTCCCTAGCTTTATTCTGGGCCTTTTGATACTTGCTGCTTCTCTTCAAACTTCAGCATCTGAAGATATAACATTCTAGGGGATATGAATTTGGAGGGGAAGGTGTGGGAGGGCAGAGGTTTAGCTGCCCTTTAGTGGAAGAAAACCTAACAGATTCAACAACCCCAAATACAAGAAAATAAAAAGAACATTACATCAAAGCCAATGGGTTTTATTATGTAATTCACTGGCTTTTGTTCTAGGCATGCTGAACAAAACCTCTCATCAAAATATCAACTCAAACCTTCCACCTGCACAAAGAGCATGAAAAGTCCCATGTGTGCAGAGGCCAGGGACAGTGGAAATATCTTCTACCCTTCCCGTTCAGAACAAGCCCAAAGTGAATCCCTGCAGCCCAAGCTCAGGCTCAGATGCTTCAGCTAAGAGGAATTGTACCAGGCTGGTGATTCAGACAGAGATAAACCTTCATTAAAGAGGAGTTTTGGCTTTGTGCCGTCTATAGTTTAAAACCTTCAGAGCCTCAGAGGTGAAGATGTTCTTGCTGGAAAAAGAGAAGAGATAAGGCCAAAGAGGAACAGGTCCAGCCTGCCACACACTAATGAGGGAGATCTCCAAGGAGAAAGCATGTACAAAGAGAGCTGCCCAGCTTGATCAGCCCCATACTTGGTGTATTGAAACCCTGCCGAAAAGTGCCTTGACGTACAGTGGACTCTAGCAGTGGCTGGGAAACTCCAGGAAAAAAACAGTGCAAGCACACTCTGCCCCACAGTGTAAGAGGCAGCGAAAGGCAGGGGAAGAGAGGCAAGGTGGCTTAGGCTACAACACAAGCTGGTGGCAAAGGAGGATTGACTATTCCCTCATGTGCTGCCCATGCCCATTGCTCCAGCTGCCTCCCACTGAGGAAGCAGGATCTGCCACAAAGCACTTCATCCCTGGCACTAACATATGACACAGCCAAAATGGGCATCAAATTTATACTCAACTAAAAGCATGGCCCAGTGTGCTGCCCAGGAAGCCCTGTCTGCCACGCTCCTAGATGGAGCCTTAAGGCAGCCTTTTCCTAGAGTAGCAAGCAAAAATACCCTCCCTGCCCCCATCCCCAGACATCACTCCCTGGAGCTTTACACCCAAAGGACTACAGGTGCATGAGGGAGGGATGGGGACACAGAGAGAGGATCTCCCACCAGAAACTGTGTGGGGAGGATTAAAAAAAAAAGAAAAAATATGGAAGAGAAGCAGTGAGTAGAGACAGAGAAAGAAAAAAAGAAAAAAGGAGTGGGAAGGGAGAAAGTGAGAAAAAGAGAGAGAGTGAGAAAAATGACAGGAGCTGAATTTTCGGCGCCCTCACTTTAAATCAAGATAAAAGACTGAAATGGAAAATAACAGTCCAGAGAAACCCCTGGACGGCTTTGGGCGTTAATGGAAACACATGGCTGAAGGCTGTAGTGTTGTCAGCTTCCCCGTGCTCTGACATTCCTTTCTGATAATCCGGCCTGCCATAAAATTAGAATAGCAAATACCTCCTGACAAAGATGCATGTTTCCCTCTATTGTGCCATCATAAAAAAAACTCCGCTGGTGACTCGAGGAGCCGCAAACTTCAATTTAAATTTACAGTGCGGCGGAAGGAAAGTGATATGCACTCAAAAATTTTAATAACCTATTAAGTTACGACTTCAATTTCATTTTATGAATATTTTCCTTGGGGAGCAGTGCTATCACAGAGAAAGATAGAAATTTAAAAAAGATAAATAGTGCCATTAATCTCCAACATTTCTCTTCCATTATCCTTGAAAATTAGGAGTTATTTTTGTTCAGATCTTCATGTAATTAGCTCCCTACACTTGATTCACTAGCCAGAAAATGACCATGTTCAGAAAATTAAAAATTTGTCATTAAGTGGAATTTAACATAATATCATTTATCTTTATCTATTCCCCAGCTGACAGCAGGAGCCTTGGAAGTGATACAGGCTTCTGTGTCAGAGAGTAGAGGCAAGTCCTCGACATGAGAGGGAGAGTGCAGAAGTGTGGGGGGGAGGCTATAAGGATGTGGGAGGCTCGTGGGAGAGGGGGAGCGTGTGAGACAAAAAGGAAGCAGGAGCTGGAGTCACAGGAAGAGGGGGAGAAAAGGAGGAGTGGGGCATGGGAGGAGAGCAAAAATGCAGAAGGCAGTCAGAAGAGCAGGGCAGACAGCCAGGCAGGGTGAAGGGTGGAAGAAGGAGCAGGAGGTGTGAGAAAGAACAGGGCAGGGAAGGCAAGGTAGAGCTATCTGCTGAGCTCGATGGCAGAGCTTGAGAAGTGCCACCAGGAAGCCAGCTGGGTGTCACTACGAAAGCAGAATCAGTGGCCTGGTGAAATCCTGACCTAGCAGAATCCCTGAGAGCGTGCACTGGATGAACACCAAGGCACTGGTTCCTGCTGATGGCTTTCTCTAGTTCTTCCTCTGTCCAGCTCACCAGTTCCCCATGAAACACAGGGCAAGACCCAGAAGGAATCCTCACCAAGGTCAGAAGGAAGGCTTTTGCTTCCTACTAATTGGCTACAAGATTCAAATGAATATTGGCTGCTAGCCAACCTCTTCCTCTTCAGGTGCTTCAGAGTGATCTACTGAGTACTCTCCACCACATCATTATCACCTTGCACAGAAGGCAAACTGAGGCACAGAACAGGTTTTTGACTTGCCCAAGGTAGTGAGACTGGAAGCAGAGCTGGGACCAGATGCCAGCCCACCCTGGCAGACCCTTAGGTACCTTCTGCTCCAACTCTTACTTTGCACTCCCTTCCCTCAACTAATCCTGTGTGCACACCAGAAGTGCAACAAGAGCAGCTCTCCAGCATGGGCTGAACCACAAGAAGCCTCTTCAGATGCTGAATCCCTCTCATTGACTGAAAAACATAAGCCTCCTAAGCATTTCATTTAATCTGTCTCTCCTACTCTCAGTGGCGAGATCTGATAAAATATCTCTCTGGAGAAAATGAAAGAGAATAGGTGGAAGGAAGGAGAAGAACACCATAAAGCAAACACTATGGGCAGGAGCTATTTTAAATAACTGGCTAGCTAAAAAAGCCAAGGACATTAGCTACTCAGCAGTTCCATCACAAGAGCTTGTGCTATTTTAAGCAAATATCTTTGCCTCTCTATTCTGGGTTAAAGTTTGGGGTTTTTTCCACTCCTCTCAAGGAAGTTTTGGGGAATTTTATTTAGCTGGGTTTCCTTGTCCTATGTCTTCAAACTTTGTGCATTTATTTTATTCTTATTTTGTCTTAAAAGAACAAGGAAGTGTGTTGGGGAGAAGCCATAAAGATTTGCATTTCATCAGCAACAGGCTTAATGACCTTGTGTTCTACCATGTACTCTTCTGTGCTAAACATAACACAGAATTTTGCACAAGTGTCTACTGGATAGTGCATAGTATGTCATAGATCTGTACAAGAAGGCATAAAACAGCAGCGGAACATTCTAGTTCAGACACTTATCATCATGCTCCATGGTTGTGATTTTTTAATGCAACCTAGGGAGTTAGATACAAAAAAAATCTCCTCACAGGTTCCTGCAAGCCACAGTTGGCAGCCAAGTACCAGCCCATCTGCATCAACCTATTCATTTCTACCTATAAAAGGACAAGATAGGTCAGGATGATTGTGCTCATCCTGGAGCAGGACATGTAGATGTGTTGAAAGTACCTTGGTGCTACAGCAAGCCAACAGCGGATCCAGGCACGGGACCCAACCATCCTGCCTCATTTCCACAGGCAACCACACGCTGACAGCTCTGAAGTTTCCCACCACCAGCTGGGAGATGCAATGCTGCTTTATAGTTCAGGCAACTTCTGTATTCTGGTGCACATATAGCTGGAGTCAACAGCAGGGTTGGATAAGCAGAGCTCTGTTTACTGGTTTTCACTGGGTATGGCTCTAGATGGGATCCTTAGGTGGAGCAAAGGAAAGTTGCACCTACTATAGCACTTGCCCCAGTGGAGTGGAGTGCTGTCTCTAGGGATCCATGGTCCTGGATCCATTTTCTCATCTTAAGTGTACTGCAGCCATGTCTCTCTCAGGTCTAAGCACTGAGTGGAAGTACCCAACAGCCAGTACCTGCCACATCACTGCAGAGCCAACTGCCTGCAACCAGTGATCTGAAATGCCTAGAATCACCTCATCCCTTCAACAGGCCATCTCCAGACAGCTGGGACAGTCACCAGGCTGGAGGGCCCAGGGTGGTGACAAGTAAGGTTGAGTACATAGGCGGGAAATGTTGATCCTTGATCTTTGTGGAGCACCTCCCTATAGCAACACAGATCTGATCCACAGAAAGACACATGAAGAATTTCCCTCTGTCTGTGCTGGGACCGGTTTCTGACTGATGGAGAAATTAGGAATGTGATTTCCTCTTGCTGCGTGTTGCCCAAACCACTTTGTTGTGCATCCCAGAGCGTGTTCTTTCCACCCTGGATCTCAAACAGCCCTTTCCCCCTAGGTCTCCTCCCTCCCACCCTCCTGCTCAGACTCATGCTCCTCCTCTCACATCCCTCCACACACTCTTCCTTTTGCACTTCCCCTTCATTTTCTGCCTTTCTTCTGTTTCTGCCTTCCCTTCTCCACTACTAGAACTGTTTGATTCATGGTGGTCTCAAAGCAAAGGATAAGGCCCCTTCTTCTCTAATCCACTTGTTGTATGATTTACCAAAGTGCTTTCAATTTGTTCCCCCATTCCTTGACTTAGAAGCTATTCTTGCTGCTCCGCTTAAAATCAGTTCTGTTCCTCTTCCCCTCCACTGTCTTCCTCTATCCACTTCGACCCTTTTTTATACCCTTCCAGGCTAAGCCAGACTGTTCTCTTCCTCTCACTGCACATGGACCCTGGCCCATCCCCTCCTGCTTCTCCCATTCCTTTCTCATGCTCCCCCTCCTCACCAGAGCTTCAGCACTGCAGCCTTAAAGCAGGATAAATGGATATGGATATCGTACAATAAAACCTTCAGAATGGAGAGTTTTGTGCAAGTGAACAGCAGCCAAGCCTGAGAGACTGAAAATTGGATAAAGGGATTAAAACAGTAGCACATTAACAGGAGATTTAGAGTGTAATAAACTCATTTCATAATAATATGTGCGTTGGGGCTGGTAATAAATCATCGCGGGATCCCTGCCTTCCGCAGTGCCGGAACGAGGCAGTGACCCGAAAGCGGGGTAGGATTTCAGCGAGATGTGGATTAATTTCACAGGGTTCTTGGCCAGGAATAGAGCGGCTGTGCCATTCCCGTACAGCTGCTGCTGTTACTGCTGGCTTTCTGAAAAAAAAATCCGCAAAAAGCAAACAAATGAAACCAAACAAGAGGACCTGCCAACACTGCCTGGCACACGTTTGTGGAGAAGGGTGCTCAAGTGGCCTTCACCAGCACCACCCCAGATGCCAAACATCAGGCCAAACCACTTCTCAGCCACCTCTCTGGACAATGTCCTGCACCCTTTCCACACAGACCTCTGGGGTGAAGATGATAAAACAGCAATAGGAAAGAAGCCATCTAGACAGAAATGTTAGGCTAAGTCACCACATTAATGGCCTGAATAACCTTGCCTAGGCACTGAACTCGAAACAATCTAATGACCACACGTAGCCTATAGGTATTCAAGCCTGGTGGTATTTTAGGTACTTTAGGACAGGTGGGGATGGGGAAAGGCTGAGACTTCAACTCACCTCTGCTGCATAAAGCTCATGAAAAGTTACAAAAGCAATGAAGCCTTAGACCAAGAAAGGGAGGAGAGCAGCATGCTGGAATGTTCCCAGAGAAAGAATACAGATGGATCTCAGCCATAATGCAATTAGGTGAGACAAGGACTTTGCAGCAAGAGGTAATAAAGGAATAAAGAACACGAAAACGCAGTAGATGCATCCTGAAACAAAGGTCTTGAGGAGGCCTTGGGAAGATGGTGACAGGTTGATGATATCTTAAAAACAATTGGGAAGAAAAAAATAAACCTCTCCAAAAGAGAGGTACACAGAAGCTCACAACAACCAAGGCACTAGTCCAGATGACATGGGAGCTGGGCTCTGCTTCTTGCCACTGCAGCCATGGAGATTGCCTAGGACAGTGAGTGCTCAGGGGAAGTCCTGCCTTGCTGCGTGGTCCAGTGTATTTGAGAAAAATATATGTTTGTTGACACCTTGACATTAGTACAATTGGACATGAAAACAATAATCTGTGTTGAAGAAAAGATAGGATGGGCCAATCTCAAAGGAAATTCTCCAAAACATAAGCCAAGACTAACTGGCCTGAAGAAGGGGAGGGTAAATATAGGTGAGAGAAATGTGACATTGTGAAGATTGAGAAAGAAGTGAATCACCAGCAGTGCAAAATTCAAATCTCAAATGCAGACTTAAGAGCTTGAGACCTGCAGATTCAGAGATTTGTCCTTGCTGGTATCACTAGGGTTAGCACCACAGTGCTTATTTAGTCAAGGCCAGAGTCACAACTCTGGACTTCCATGAAAATATTAACCTCTATGCTGTGCTATCCAAATGCAGTGGTAACAAAAAGTCGTCAGTTCACAAATCAGCCATCTGCCTGCATGAGCAGATGGAGGATGTTCAAACCAAACAAGGCTGTTCCTCAAACAGAAGCTTAAGCCTTGGAAGAAGCCTGGATCTGAGGAAGAATGCTACATTCATATACAAGTTTTCTTTTCCTGTGTGTATGGCAGCTGCTGACAACCCATCTACTATGCACAAATCCCTCAAGATATCACTTTCTTCAACAAAGGGGGTTTTGTAGGATCATGTATGTATGTGCAGAAGACACAGCAAATACCTCTGACTTTTACAGGACCAGATTGGGAGGTAGCTAAAGTGGGATGTTTAGGTTTTAAAAGAGGTATTTGACATCACATCGAAGGATGGATTAAGGGAAAATTCAAAACAAGGAGAAAGGCAAGACTGCGGTAAAACAGGAAAGGTGACTCAGTAAGACAGAAGGTCTGAGTGCCTCAGACCTCCTTGAGATTCATTCAGTCAAGGGACAAGGAAGAGTCCCCAGCACTGCTTGGAAAGCTGTGCCCACAGGTCTACAGGAAGAAAGCAGACGAAAGGCGGTGACAAAACATCGAGTCCCAGCAGACTGTTGCCTGAACTCYCAAACTTCTTCTGAGGAAAATAAACTGCCATGTTTACAAAATGTTGTGAGGTTTGGATAAAAGCAAAATATTTCATAGTTTTTTCAGTGCAGAGCACCACAAGTAGCCAGTACTAGGTCAAAGGTCCAGCTCTTATCTCATGACTGGCGAGGTCACCAGCATAACTTCTGGACAAGGGTCCCGCACAAGGCAAATAGTCCAGCCTCAGCTTGGGCCAGCTTCTAGTCACTGACACAGACTGGAACAGGTCTAGCAGAAGTGACCTGTACCTCCACACTGGCTAAGTGTCCACTTGGGATGGAGGAGGTATGTAGCCTTGTTCATCCTCTGAATCACTCTGTGCTAAGATTTGAGTTTGACTCTGCCCTTGGCTTCTAAGTGCCCAGAGCATAGATTTATTAACCATGCTAGATCACATTCTCTCCTGCTAGTTTAGATCAGGCAGCTTCCACTCAGGAAATTCTCATAGTATAGTTAGAGATTCCGCAGTGTTCCGACCAAGCATTTTGATGTCAATGAAACTACATTGTGTTCCAAGGAAAAAGCTTCGCAAAAATATTCCTGCCAGTCCAGTCCTCCCAGGCCCCTGCCTCACAATGTGCCTGGAGGGCTACATGTTGCACAACCCATTTTTGTTATGAACTGCTGTTCTGCACAGCACTGATCTCAGAGGTTCAGCCAACACCCCAGACAGTCTGTGGCTCCGAGACATACTGAGGTCTCTTGTAGTCTTTACTTCTCCCACTCCTAGCCACTCTACTAAGGCAAGAGTTGACTTCTTACATTTCAGCATTACATAAGACAAACAACAGAACACCACTCAAAGGTAAAATGTACACTAAGCAAAGGGTCGGGGATTTCTTCCTCAAAAGAAAAAGAACTGATTTAAAAACACCTTTTGAAAAAATGTGTTTCAGAGATAACTTCCAAGCTGTAAAGGCTATTTTTGGCTAATAAACACAGGAACAAGTAGATCTATGCTTTGAAAATCCATTGGTTAAAACAAACAGTTTTAGCAAGTCCCTTGAGATAAAAAAGCAACAAATTTAAAGAAAATTCTTAAGAAACCAGAAATTTTAATCAAAATTTATTTTATATTTTATAAATACTGGAAAATGTGGTCAAAAATCCCAAGCAGGATAGCTCAACTGTCAGCCCATAGTAGTGGGGAAAAGGGAAAGCAGAAAGGAAAAGTTCACTTTGCTATTTCTTTCCCTCTGGTAGTAAGGGATGATCCCAGCTCAGCAACACTGCACCGTAGAAAGATGGGAGTCCCAAGACTACATCCGACGACGTCAAACAACGCACACAAAACTACCAGTGGTACATCAGCATCACAGATACTCACTGAGATGTGACAGTCTCTGAGAGAAGAGCTCAGAGCCCAGTGCCTTTCCGACATACCACAACAGTGTGTGGCCCTCATGGCGCTGGTGGGAGGGTGTCACAGTGGTAGCAGCAGCAGCAGGACTGTTGCTCACCTAAGCTGGCTTTCACTCATTACCGTAGCTCTTGCCACACCACTGAAGTGTAAATTCACTCAGTAAATCACACCGACTTCACTGTTGCAAGACAGTACTCAAGAGGCACTAATAAAGAGGGAAAATTGGATTTGCATCGAAGTCAACCTGAAACTTCATCTGTCAGTCACTGCCAATCAAGGCCTGTAAACCCCAGACAGACTTCCCTGGTAGTAAACTGGCTATGGACACTTGGGAAGCCAAGGCACAGAAGCAAATATACTCAGCACAGGACCTTCATATTCCCCCACCCCACAAGAACTGACAAGACCAAGCCCTGCGTAATAAAAGCTGGTGGACAGTGAACCACAACAGTAAGTTACTCTGAGTAGTGAGCTAGAGAGCCAAGGGGCTGTAAAGTGCCTTGATTTCTCTCTTGCTGAATTCAAGGGAGGTATTTCTTCCCACCACCCCTACTAGGTGATATTTAAGAATAAGAAGAAAATTCCATAAACCCTCCAATCAATTTGACAGACCATTTCAGCTGGAAAATACAGGTAGCTCTGAAATAGCTCTGAAAATGCTGAAGGACCCAAGTTCAAATGTCCTCCAAACACTATGTCATGGCTATCAATCAAAACTATTTCTTTTATGTAAAAAAGGGCCAACACTAGCAAAAGGGCCTGAATATAAAAAAAATAAAAATATGCTAAAAATATAGCTAAAAAAAATATGTCCTTTTTCAGTTAAATATAAAGTCTTGGGTTGTCCCAAAATGACATTTTCATGAGAAAGAAAAAATGAGAGAGATAATAATAAAAGAAAATTTTTCAGTTTTTTTCCTCATTTAATAAAAAACATAAAAAACAGGGAAAAGCAAAGAAAAGCATAAGGGATTTTTCTACATGAAGGATTGTGTCTGTTTCACAACGTCCCCCTTCTTTACTAACACAAAAAATGAAATTAAAGCTATCTGATTAATTTCCCCACAACTGGGGCATAGTTATACTGACCCGCAGTAGTTTTAGGTCTGCCCTGCTAGAAAGGGCCACCACCTTCCAAGACACACTGCAGGTATGTGGCTGATGAGTTAAGGTATGCCATTGATTTTTTATTTGTCACAAAATACCATTGCAATGTAGTTGCATGATACTGTGCTGGCCAGAAATCACCTTCAAGACAGTTTAGTGGTATGACATGGTACGTTGTCAACAGTAAATCTGGRCTGGAAGGCAATAGTCCATTCCGATGCTGATCATTGAAGACATCAGAAACAATTAAATGCTTACTGTTAATCATGCTACCTGGCTTGCAGACAAACCACCTTCTTCTGTAACCTTCTATGATTTTGTTAGCTCAGGAGGCTCATATTAGATTGCTTTTTGGATAGGAGGCCTGCAAAAAACATGCAGTGGTGATAGAAATGACATGGCTGTATTGAAGCACTGACTCCACTCCCAGCAGATTGACCCTGGGCAGTTCTACTGAGTGGTGATCAGGTGAGCCCTAAGCTCAAATATGATTTTTACAGTCATAACACTTTCCCCATATTGGAAAGACCAGCTACATTTACCTGCATTTCCAAGTTCCTGCACGGCCTGTTCCTCCCTATTTAAATTCCAACTGGACAGCAGAGGTGTCTTCTTCAATTCCTTTGCAAGGGAATTTAACATTTAACATTTCCTTGGATGTAAATGAATGGAGACACAAACAAGTTGCCTCACTTTGGCAGAAAAATTGATGGCACAAATATGAGATCAAGAACAGTAAGTGAGGCAAAAATTCTGCAGAAAAAGTTCAAGTTGAACCAGAGTCATCAGTACAAGGTAAACCAAATTCACTCATGGACACTTCAAAGAGGAGCACAGGTGATCAGGTATGTCAGACCTCTCTGTGTTGGTGAGGTTTCAACTGGAATATTAAATCTTGGTCTGGACCCCAGATTCAAGAGAGATGGTGGCAAATAAGACCTTTTTGTGAAGAGAAGTATGACTAGTCCAAGACCTGGAAAGCATGACCTGTGAAGGTGAAAAGAAATGAAGGTGTTCAGTCTAGAGATGTGAAGGCTAAGGAGAAATATCTTCCTAGTAGGCAAAATACTGCATAAAAAGGAAGGTAATTAGCCTTTCTTCATGCCAACATAAAAAAGAGAACAAGGCTTAAACTGCAGTACGATCCAGATTAGGCATGAGGACAAGCATTAGTGCTGTGAACGAGTGCTAGAGGCTAGTGAAGTACTGAAACAGATTGCTGGAGGGAAGCTGTGATATCTCCATCACTGAAAGCTTTGAAAGACAGAAAATTAGCTAGAAAGTTATAAAATACTCATCTGAGGTAGAATGAGTCTTGCCCTAGGGTAGGGAGATGGATCTGATTATCTCATGATGCTAATTCCAGGCTTAATTTTTCTTATAATCATATTCAAATTAAAAAAACTAATTCACAGTGAAGCTGATTGATATGTCCAATGCCATATACTAGACCAGTAGTAAGAGAGCATTTAGACCACCAGTAACTGGGACATGCACATCAGTGACATTTGCTTCGATACTAGCTGCAAAAAAATTTGAGAAGCAAGTAGGAAGAAGGGTAATTTATTGTGATTTCCCTTCCTCAGTGTCCAAAAATATTTCCAAAATAGCCTGACCAAAAGGCTGTAATATGTATGTTTATATTTGCGTAAGTAGAAAAGTTTCTCTATTCAAATTGAAATACTTTTTCTTCTTTAAGTTTAGGCTGGGGAGTTAATGTTAATCATTAAAATTGTCATACTTTTCATTAAGGAATACAGGCATTTTGTTGAAAAATGAGAGAAGTACAATATTTAGACTTGTTCAGAACTTTTTTCCCTGAGAAAATGCAATGAAATGCAAACGTTTTTCCGGTCATTCCATATCTACTTTTTCTTCAGGAAGGAAAAAAATTGTTTTAAGCAAATGACTTCCCTCCTTTGGCATTGGTGACTCCAGATTTCAGAATCAAAGTACATTTGTGAAGCTGTGTTCTGGAAGGTAGCAGCAAGAATTTGGGGTTCCCCAGAGAGACACAGTGTCAGTGATCTTGATGACTCTGTGGTCAAGGAGCAGCAACAGTGCTGGTTAGCAAGCTTGTCTGGTTAGCCTGGGGTTTCTCTCTGACACTGGCTCAGAGCAGGTCCCTGTGTTGCCTTCCTGTTCTAACACCACTCCTGAACTGCATGTGCAGAGCTGTATTTTGGGGAAGGGGCCTGGCCACCTCATGGCCCCAGCACATCCTGCTGAAGCCATTCCTTATGTAACAATAATGCATTTACATAGTATAGTGCACTTTGTACACTCAGCAGATCCCAACTTTAACCGTGTGCTTGTTCCCTGTCACTCCACTTCCAGAATCACACATTAAAAAATTAGTTCCTTCTCCCATCTGAAATTACAAAGTCTGCTTATCCTTTTCTCATAGGACCAAAGTCTTTGCTCGTAGAATTTAGTGGGATCCATTGCTATTCATTGATGTTGTCAGTTGTCCTGCATGTTCCTGTTACATTGACAGATTTTATTTATTGTATGCAGCTGGTATAATATGCACAAATCTACATGGCTATTTCCCAGGACTGTGTAACCAAGTCAGGAAAATAATTGTTTCAGAGCACACACAGAGTCCACCCAGATTCCTCCACCGGATCGTGAGCAATGGTCTATAGTGAGCTGCCATTGGTGTAAAGAGAAATTATATAAACTGAGTTGTTAAACCGACAGCCTCGGCTCGAAGGGTGGAATGCACACATGTTCATCCAAACACAACATGTATGCTTCACTACAAATGGGACCTGTGCAGGTTAAACTGTGCTTCTGTATAGGACCACTTGTCTGTTCTGGGCCACATTCTCATCTCATGGTGAGAGGTGACACCTAAGGTGGTGTCTTCACATTATTCTCCCAAAGCCCTCCTGGGCCGAAACCCCACCTCCCCACCCCTCAAGCTAAGGATCTGGAGCTTTCTATCCAGTGACAAATTCACATTTTTAATACTGCTTTTTTGCTATCATCACCAAATAAGAATCTGTTCACCACATGGTCTGCCCCATCCTCTTGTCAAAACAGAAATACAACAGTTACTCTCATTTCTCTCAAAGGTCCTGTGTGCGCAGTTCTTGCTATGACATAGGGAATGTACTTCGTCTTAACTTCACTTGAGTATTGGTCATTTTCAATATGTTTCTGTAGCATTAATGGAAAAATATGGGAGCCCTCCTGTGGTAAAAATAATACCTTTAATTTCCCAGAGATGATAACCAGAGTCTGTAACCTAGCAGATAAAGTGCCTACTTCAGCTTTCAAAGGTGCAGCTGTGAGTCAGAACTGTATTTTCTGTTCACTTTATTCTACTCATGCAGTTTTAATTTAATTAATACCCATTGAGTTAGCAGGACCTTAATAATCGTAACAACAGCTACCATCACCGATGGGTCAAATTCAGACATGCGGTAAGGTGTGCAAATGCTGTAGGAGCAAAGGCACGTGAAAGAATGAAAACTCGGGGATTGTGTTAAAGAAGAAAAATCATGGCATAAGTGCACTGAGTTTCGCCAGAGGTCAAGCACACCTGATCGCATTCAGCTGACATAATGAAAGCCTCAACTTCAAAGAAAAACTTTATTCGTCATAGGAAGAGTTTTAAAAGTTATGACTTTCCAACACTGAACTTCTGTGAGGACAAAAAGGTAAAGAAACACTTCATTAGATTCACTCAGATCGACTTCTTGATGCTATCTCTTGTCTCCCCCTTTAAGTTTCAACTGTAAAACCACGTACTTATCCAAAAGATAGTATGCTGGAAACGGGGGAGAAAAGGGAAGAAGGATTAGGTTTGTCTCCACAAAATGAAAAAAATAAAGTGTTTCGAAGCAACCAGAATGCACAGTTTTAATCCAAGCCAGTCCTTGCAATTTGATATTAGATTTTTCTTTCTACAACTCTTTAAAGTTGCACTTAAGCTCAAAATAACCAATGTAACAGGGAAAAATGAAAGCTTATTTTGCTCCTAAATGCTAGGCAAAAAACATTTAAAGTTTCCCTGCATCACTGTTATTGGTTAAAAATGTAGTTTTCAGCCAAAACACAATTTGCCAATGATGACAGTCACAGAGTCAGTGGTAAGAGACAAAAGAAGGAATCACACATCACAGCTACAAAACCAGCGATGGGAATTACTCCTCTGTTTTGCTATATATGTGGAACTCTGTGTGAAGCACTCACAGAGCTGTCTCAAAACCCTTCCTCTGATGTTCATAATTGCACCTGAAAGGCACACAGAGACCCATGTGATGCCAACATAGGTCATTTGGGAGACAAAAGAGCTGTCTTCTTTCATCACCCAAAATAAAGCAGAGACAGCAACACTGACAGTGGGGAATTCTCCAGAAGTGGCCAATCCACCCTGCAGGTACCTGTAGTAAAGGGCACAGTAGGAGCTCATTGTAGTGGCTTGCCCAGGTCACATCACAGTCCCATGGACCTGCAGGGCTGGAGCACAGCTTTTCCTGCTGATTGCTCCTTGCTGGCAGATGTCAGCCCATGACGCCATGGAGCACATAACACAGCCTATGGTCAGGTAACCATCCATCACATTTACGTGCCTCGTTATTTCTGATCACAAGGATCAAGATCTCCAAGCCAGGACCCAACCTCACATCGCATGGCAGATCTTCCTCACTGGTTTCACTTTTGAGTTAGTTATAGTTACAACTACAAGCTACAGCTGTAGCTCAGAAATCATTTAGCAATTTGCCTTGTGCAATGCAGGAAAAGAAAAGGTAGTTTGGGCCAAAACCAAGAGTAATAGATGCTCTGAAAAAATCCTACATGCAAGTCAGATTGACAAAAAGAAGAGGCTCATCTAAAGCATGCAAGGGTTAAAGAATTTCTTTACCCAGCATAGAAACTCATAGTTCAGAAAGCATGCTCTGAGAGACAGACCTGCCTCCTCAGACATGCGAGTACCTCTCATCAGGAAAGCAGAAGGCAAGATTCACAGTGCAGATCTGAGAGCAGAAAACAGCAGTGGCCCTGTGTGGCAGCTGTTCTTCCCGCTAGTAAATAGGCTCAGCTCACCCTGACTATCTTCAGAGCCAGTTGCCTGATGCAAACACCGTAATGTTTTGCATCAAGGTCTTGCTTCTGTACTGTTCACAGTGCTGGAAAAGGAGTTTCCCAGTTCCCCCTAGTCTTTTCTATCTGTGCATTAAGCACAGAAGAAAACAGAGTAAAAGATGCTGAGAGAATTTCCGGGATGCACACCCTACTTTCTGAATTTTTTTTAAATACTTCCTTTGTCAAGTGACATCTTGAATGGGAAGGTCAGGCTTTCCATCCAGATATCACTCACTAGTTGTCTGAGACAAAAATTGTCTTCTTTAGATTTCAGAATTAACACGTCTTTGAGATGAAAACAGCTCACAGCTATATTATACGTTAGAAGACTTCATTCTACTTTTGAGCTATTCTGGATTTATAAGTCTGGAAAAAAATTAATTTAAACATCAATAGGGGAGGGCTCTCCGAGAGTAAAAGACATATAAATGGCCTAGAGTTCACAGCCAATTTTAAAATATCATCTAGCGTAATCAAGAGTGTAGCCCAGGAACAAGGAGAGGTAAAGCAAAGAGGAAATTTGTGCTACATATTATTACATTGTGGATAGTCTCAGTTATGGGAAAGGCTGAGCCAGAGCCAGTCATGAGTTGGAAAACCACGTCCAGTCTCAATTTGACTCCCCACGGACAGGACACAGCTGTGCAGTGTGGTATCTTCAATCATATGCAAAAAGTTTCAGAAATAATCTGGGTTTCTCTCTTTCAATCTCACAGCTAGATTTCCTCAAAACTGGCATCACTGTTGACCAAATGGTAACAGCATAAAAGGAAAATATTTCTGAGGAAGAAATCTGCCAGATCTCTAGTTCACACAGAAAACTTTTGTGTTGACTTCATCTTCCTCAGATCCAGCTCCACATTTGGAAAGCCATTTTTAATAGCACTGCTTTTAAGCTGGTCAGAAAAACACTATGCATGCTGCTCTTTAAGAATAGTCAAGCAAGGCATGAACTTCAGCACTTTGGAGTTTTATGCTACATCTACCCTGTACCATCACCTGCTAACACTGGGTGAACACAGAGTGCACATCCGCAGGGAAGACCCCTGAGACTGACTGCACGTGGACATGGGTTCCCTCTGCCGTTGCTCATGGTGCTTGAGGAAGATGTGATCAACTATAAGCACAATGCCAAGCATAAGCAGGACTTCTTGTGAGCAAATTAGCTGTCTTCCCTTCAGAAGTTCAGACCTCTTAAAATCCTTTTTTTACTAGAATTCAAGCAAAAAAAATCAGAAGTAAACAAGAATCTCTGAGTCATCTCTTGGCACTGGAAATCGGAAGACTAACTACAGGTTTTCCTCGTCACCATATTTCTTTCTGTGACTGTCAGGCCACCGACACAATGACCTAAATCAACAGGTCCCTGGTTCTGTCATTCCACAACCATGTCTATCATTGGTGTCCTCTACTTCTATTATGTCCACATAATGGTCTTTACCCATTTGGAAGATCTCTATGGCCAGCTATGTAGATCTGAGAATATTTGCCAGTAATGGGAGTAATGTCCACCTTCCAGTGCTTGTCCCAAACCTCATTGTTAAAGCCCCACAGAAATAGCAGAAGGCCACCAGAAGGCAGCTGTGTTTTGCAAAGACTGTTTTCTATTGTTTCCTACTGGTTTCTAGCAAATGTACTCTTCTGGACCTCCCAAACATGCCAGAAGATTATCATCCACATTCGTAACGACCCAGTATTCCAGCTAGGGATTTATTTTGTTCTCCCATCTCCCTTTTGTGTTTTTTTACAAAACAGCATCACAGCATAGCAGCCACCACTACTGCAGCAGCTCTGTGCAAGTCACATCAATTCCATTCCCAGGGGTGCAAACCAATTTCTCTTGTTTTTCCGCCCGTCTCTCTGGCTGAAGCTCCAGCAGCCTTCAATCCCATTAATCCAAGCACTGCTGGCGATGACGAAGACTGATTTCACCAGCAAACGATCAATTTGTATCTCCCCCCCTTTTTTCTTTTTTCCCTTCTTTTTTTTTTTTTGGTGCGATGTACAAAATATCATGAAAAAGGCGTTAGTGGTGATAGTTCCACAACAGTGAAATAATAGAGTAATAAGGCAATCCACTTTTGACCTTGCAGGACAGCTAATTCATCTACCCATCTATCTTAATTATTCCCTGGGTTACAAAAGAGAAACTGTACAATTCATTCATTCCACGGTGACAATTCCATTTTCCACCCCCAGTAAAGCACCATCCTTTTCCTGCCATAGACCACATCCCTTCTCAGCCTACTCACAGCAGCCCACATGCAAACAGTCACTAAAGGTCTGATTCAAAGCCTGTTGAAGTTGATCAAGTCAGGTCCTTGTTGGCCCCAGTGCACTCCAGTCCATGCCCCTCCCTACTTGCACCTCAGTTCTAAGCAAACAAGGAGTCGGCCACCTTCACAAGCCATTTTAAAAGCAGCGGTGGGATCTCTGGCAGAATAGACAGGTGTGCAGATGGGCTAACTCTGCCCTGGAAGACTGATCTTTTCAGATCTTCTCTCATGTTTCTGGAAAGAAGGTGTCTTACTCAAAGGTATGTATAGTCTCAGAAAAGTCTATAAAATACGTCTGCATGGGATGAGAGCAAGATAGGATCTCCGAATGTCGAGAGCACATTGCTATAAGGGTACAGAGCAGACATAGGCCAGGCAGTGGAGAAGAGTCAAAGAGCATCTTTTGATGGCACTGCTCTAAGTTCTGCTTTGTATCATTCACTGAATATTAATTTGTCTTGGAAGCAAGTATCTGAGTCTCAAATACCTTACATCCATACAGCCTAATTTTTCTGCTGCTTTCCCCCAGAGGTTGAACAAAACAAGCTGCCCCATTTTTGACATGGCATATACAAGTAGACTGTTTGCACATGACTCTCCAACTTGCAGGGAGAGGCTGGTGTGAATGAATGTCTCTTACCATGCTCTGAAAGAGCCAGGATTAGTCTTCACCTCCAACAGACAAAGGGGTCTGCTGGCATTTGTGATGCCAAAATTTGACAACATCCCTCACAACCTAACAGTTACTAGGAAGAAAGGACAGAACTGGCCACAAAAGGAGCTAAGGAGGAAGGTGCTTCAAAGGCAGTAGGGGTAACTGAGACAAATCCCACCGACTCTTGGTTGTTCCTTTTATGAGTTAAGTTGAAACAAAAGCAGTGGAAATCCCCCTAAGGGACAGCTGTCTTCAGTCAGGTCTTGTCCTACCGAGAGGAGTCTTGGCTGCTGATATATCCTTGAAGATTTGCACTTCCCTAGCATCTCACTGCTCGGTTTTTAAGGTCATCTTTGGGCTCACTTTGTTCCTCTACTTAGCATCTCCAGATTCTCTTTGGACTTTTAAGCAAGCCAGACTCCTTTCCTCTCCTCACCCTCATCTGTTTCCTTTCCCTCATTTTACTCTCTTCATACTGTTCAAGCCTGTATCCCTGCTTATCTTTCCAACACCGAATTCCCCTTATCCACAGTATATACTCCTCTCTTCCTTAGAGGCACTAAACCCAGCACTTCATTTCCTCTGTCTGTAACAGGTCTTTTTAGCTTGATTTCCTCTGCTGCCTGGTTTCTCCACCTCTGTCACATTTGTCTTCAGTTTCTGCTCCCCTACCATAACAAATCCATTCTCTTTTTCACATGCCCCCCCTCTCACCTCCTGGATTCCTCCACTTGTCCCACGTAGTCCATCCAAACTTTAGATTCACATTAGTAAAGCGACTTAAACCTTCCACCAGCTTCACTCTGCTGATATATCTTCTGCTGTCTTATATCTTTCCCCTCTCTTACCCTCATTTTGCCCTTATTACTGTTTTTTATACTTATTGTGGTCCCTGACCCATTATCTCACCAACCTACTCTGCTTCCTCCTCCCCAGAAACCTTTACATGAGTCGACATCCTATTTCCCTCCTTGTTGTGACTAATCTGAGACTGCGATCTCTTAAGAGAAGTAGGCACATTTTATGTGATGCTTACACTGTGCCTTGTCAATGTACAATGCTTTGAATTACTATTATTAATACATTAGTAAAACAAAGACACCACCTGGGGTTCAGGTATCCCTGAGACACAGATTTCTCCAAGCATTTAAGTACCTCAGTGTAGTATTAGGGCTGCTTTCCCCTAAGTCTGCACCAGCAGTTGTCAGGAACAAGGTCCTGGGCTAGAGCGTAAACYGAGAGGAAAGACAATACCATACATCTCAGAGAGCAGAACTGAAGCTTAAAGTCAGGCATACACAGGGACATCAGGAAAACTCACCCTGATGACCATAAATACCCAGGACACCGCATAGATGTCTTCAGATCCCTTAGAGCAGAGGTGCCTACTGACATCAGCTCCTCTGAATACCCAAAGTCAGTTGATAGGAGCCTGGCACAGAAATGTGGGCAGAATTTAGGCCAACTGAGTACCGCCCAGGATGCCACCGAGCAGTGGAAAGAGCAAAGCAGAAGTCAGAGCCTGGACCAGTGGTGCTGCTTCACTGCCGCATGTATGCCACTGTGCTCCATGCCCTGATGTGCATTTCAACAGAACCTGCATAGCACGTCCAGGCTCTTTGGAAGCAGCAAATGGACACAAAGGCAAGGTCTACAGTGAATAATGATACAGAGATCATGTGTGAGCGAAAGTACCAGCAGCAAAGCAGGGCAAGCTGATGCACAGGCATAGCTGACACAGGTTGCTGCAAGTTGGTACACACCCTATACCACAACTACCACAAGTCCCAGAAGAGAAGCTGTACAGTGTCACAGTGCAGAGTGACACATAACTTCTTTTCCAGTTAAGACATCGAGTACCAGCTGAGGAAGAGGCATTTCAGTCCCTGACTGACACAGGTAAGGCACTCATAGATGGCCAGCTGCTGTCTGTTAGCACGGTTACAGGATGACAAACAGTCTGGCCTGTAAGTCCTGGCATAATGCGATTTGATTCCAGAATTCATACTGGAAAAGCATCACCCTCCCCTGAAGAATTAACCTTTCTGCACCTCCCGCCATGCTGGTACTTGTGGTATGCAGGAACATTTCACACCCCAGGCATAGTGACTGGTCTCTTTCTTGGCATTGGATACGGAGTACAGCTAGACAGCTGAATGCTTTGATCTTCTTGACGGCTGGTGCACATACAAAGCTTTTGGAGTCATGTACTTCCTCGTTCCCCAGGAGAGCAAAGTTTCTTGCTCAGCTGAAAATTAACTTCTGGAGTTTGTACTTGCTCACTTCCTCTTAAATAGCCTACAAAGCAGCTCTGAAAGCCAAGTACTACATTCCTGGGATCCCACAACTGGTTTTCCCAGGCACTTGTCAAGACAAAAGAAAGGGAGAAAGGTGAAGGGAAGATTAAGAAGAACAGTGGTGCTGTCCAAAGAAGTTTCAGAGGAGAGAAAAAGGAAAACAGAATGAGAAGAAAGAGAGAAAAAGGAATGGAGGGAGAGAGGGAGCAGCAATAATAAGGTCATTTGTTACAGGAGCTACTCCTAGTCTGTGTGTATGTAACACAATTTGAGCTAATTGTATTGCCCTCACTTTGGGGACGTTGCTGTCTGTCTCTGAAGCTTTTTCTAATTTCCCCCCTTAATGTACGATTTCAGAATCTTTCATTCTAATGATTTTAATGCAATCAGCAAAACTATGCATGTAATTGTCTTTGGCACGGCACTCGCTGGAGTGGCACTCAGGGACAGCTCCCTGAACCCAGGACTCCGACAGGAGAATGCAAAACAGGCCTGTTTTCAATCACCGCGGCAGAAGGCAGCCGGCAACGTCTGCGAAAGGCTGCCGAAAAAAAACATTTGTCGGAAGACAATGACAAAAAAGGGGGTCTCAGCTCGGTGCTATTCAGAGACAATTTGTAAGCACGGCTGTTGAAGTCGATCCAAAGGCTCCGGAACAGCTGGAGCTTTGCAGTGATTGATAAGTGCGCCCAGGAGAACTTCATTTCTGCCTGAATGAAGACAAAAGCCCCGCGATGCTGGGCGGATGGGTAATGTCACTATCATTAAGTAGTGAGAGTGGATATGCCAGACCTTCAGATGGGGACACAGTCAGGGCTATGAGGAGAGGTCAGGGCACCCTCCCTTCCTTCCCATCACTGCCAGTTCTCTCCCCTCCGTGACTCCCCCCTCCTCTCACACACACTTTCCGGACAAACGCGCCCTCTGCTAATTGTTATGCACATATAATAAAAGTTCCCCCACCTTATAAGTACCGACCATAGGTCTCTCCCTCTCCTCTTCATAACGGCTCTGGACACACTCCTTCCAGACCTTTTAGAGCTGGTTCAGACTGTAGGTGCTCCAGGCCATCTGCATGCACCTTTTCCATGCAGTGTCACTGTTGCTCATGATCTCACACTCAGATGACACCAGCCTTGAGAGCCACCTTCAGTACCCATACTTGGATGACTCCCACCAAAGGCTGCTTGTCTCCTTCCTCCTTGTATTGCTCACCAGTACCTTCTGAAATCCCAAGCCTGCATTTCTAAAATCAAGTCCAGTTGAAATTTTTGGGCTACCCTGTGAAAACAGAGCATCAGCACATGAGAAGAAATACAAAGAACACAAAGCTGATCACAATGGAATTGAACTGGCATCTATGTGCTTTGTACTGAATCTCAACTGCTTAAGATTTGTCTGGTTTGAGATGTTTGCTGACACAGTCTGTTTTCCCTGCAGAGTTACCAGATCTCACATGCAATCATCATGAAGAACATTGGAGACAAGTGAGTAACCCAAAACCTCAGCTTTCACTTTGTGCTCTTCTCATAGTGAAGAAAAATCTGGAAAATAYAACCCAAGCTTTTCTGAAACAAGAATCAAAATTAAAGGACCCTTTACTCATCAAATTACCCGTAGTGCTGCCCACAACCAGCCAAATTCAAGAGCTGCCTCCTGAGTTCCTAAATATTTAGTAATCAGGATATCAGACACCTCTGAAACTCTGCAGTACAGTTGGGAATCAGCAGTGCACCACAGAAACCATCAGAAAACAGTCCACGGCAAGGGTGACATCCCTGCAGAAACAGGAACAAACCGCCTGAAACTTCTCTAAGCCTGGGTCACAGATCCTCAGAGGATTTAACAACCCACTCGAACACTTGCTTCTTTCCCTTCCAAGTAGTGAACCCACCTCTTTCCTCCTGCTGTTACTGGCCAGCCTAGCCAATGCCAGAGACAAGACAAAGACCTCTTCCAAAAACCCTAGTCTTTCCTTTAGCAAGAAATATTAGTCCATCACCTTCTGGGGTGGTTTAAGGAATGTGAAGGCAAAAGAAACAGAACTGGAGAAAAAAGGTTCAGATGGTCAGACAGTCCATCACTGTTATACTTCTTGCTGATATTTTAGACCACCCCTCTCACACATAATGCAGTTAACTTCTATTCAGATGATACAACCTAAGAACACACACAGCTACAGTTCCTCAGGGTGGATCCCGGTACAGGATACCATCAACCGGCCACAGCTGAGTGATTAATCACCAAGGGAAATGAACCTGAAGAAAGATGAGAAGCTTAGAGTCAAGAGGTCTGAGTCTATTTCCAAACTCTATTACTGACCTGGACCAAACCACACCCACTCTGCTGTATCTTATTTCCCCCACTTTTCTGCTCAAGAGCTCTACAGTACAGGATCCAGGCTGCTGTTCAGCTGTACAGTACCTAGAGCAACAACATCCCACCCTGAGCTGAAACTATAATCTGCCTCAGCAATAACGTTTCCAAGAATCCCTACCTACCAGCACCCAGCATATTCCTGCCTTGTTGCCACCATGTCAGAAGCCATAAAGCAAAGTTACCCAGGGAAAACAGAAACACAAGGTATTAAATTATCCCTTCCCCTCTGCACTGCAGCTCAGACCCACTTGAACCTTTTATGAGCACCACCACCATCACTCCCTTGATTCCCGTATCCTTCACAGATACTGTCCTGCCCTAAAGGAGGGAGCTGAGAGACCTAGAGATGTCCTTTTCAGGAGGTGATCTCTAGTTGCTCAGTTTTGGCAATTAACTACTTAGGGCCCAGGAGGCATAAACTCACATTTCTCCTACTCATTCAATGACACCTCTGTCAGCAACCCCATGCCACCTCAGGCTGTTCATTCTTTGGGCAAGAGAAAGCTTGCCCAAAGCTTTTTGTACAGTGTCCACTGTACAAAACCTACCATGTGTCTGGGCCTCTCTACCACCACAGGAAGCAGCAGCAGTCACCATACAGCTCCAGCACACTCACACAGATGTCCGACATCCCTCTGTGCCTTCTGTTGATGGTGAGAGCAAGGTCAGCTGACATTACCCTCAATCTCCCTCCACTTTCCAAACTCCAGGAACTTCTTGCTGAAGCAACATGATTTTTTTTTTGACTGACTTACACCCAGCCAACATCTTGCACTATCTGCAAGCTGATGGAATAGCACAGGACAGTGATCAGTAGGAAAGCCGGTTCCCATTGGCCTGCAGAGGAGCACCAGCCCCACTGCTATTTGTACATGTCCTCTGGAATCTCCACATTCAGCACTCTCCTTGCCAAAGCCACCACCAAAATGTGCACATCATTCCCTAATGTCACTGTCCCCAGAGCTGGCACTGGCTGCTTTTTCTGCCTGCCTGCTTGGACAGCTAAGTAGTTATGCAGAGCACTGCAGTGCTGGGGGGATCTCAGGTCTTCGGCACATGCTTCAGAGGGCCTCTTCTGGACATCCTTCCTGAGCTGGTAGCCCAACCTGGCTGCAGCAGGGGAACATCTCTTGTAGCCTCTCTGCAGCAAAGAGGTCACAGCAGACCCTTTCTGGAAAGGAAAACAGAGCCACTCAAACAGCTTTGTGGTCCCTGTCAACCAGGAAAGGAACAGAATCCCAAAGGCCCAGTGGCTTACAGCTCCTCTCTTCCACTGAGAAATTCTATTTCAGCTTCTCTACCTCCACTCCACAGGTATTTGTGATGATACAAAACCTACTTCTGTAGGCAGAGATCTTTTTTCAGAGCCTGCACATTCGGCACCAACGCTACCAGTAACGTCAGAGCAAAACTAGCAGTGAGCAGAAGCAAGATACCCAGATTTAGTGAACTAATCTGGACCAGCAGAGACTTTATTACAACTAAGTAAAGACCTCCAAAACATCCACACAAGCTCAGTGAGGCGTAAGTGTCCAGAAAAGTGACTTTCTATTGCAATAATATGTTCTCCACGAGACACTCCATTTGTCACAGCTTCTGGAAGAAGTTGCCCAAGCATCTCACTGCCGTAAGGCTTCCTGTACCTGATTTTTGTTCCCAGAAAAGGATTCAGCAAAGTTTTCAATTACATTTTCCTGGTTTCTTACTCCAGTCTGGGATGTCTGTTTAGCCTGATCCTCTCGGTGACTGTCATTCACCTTTTAGTTGCCACCTTTAGCATGACTGACAGTACTGTCAGGTCCAGAATAATCTTCACCTACAGGTAGAGTGATGGTGAACATTAAAATCCCTGCATACAGCCATACAGTCAGATACAAGACACCAAGGTCCCTCCTTGGCAGTGCATAGCCTGCATCATATCCTTTTGAATATAGGGACCTTGGGCACCCAAGAGCACCAGGCACAGGAGCTCATGGCCAAGCAGACCAAGACAAGCTGTATGCAGGCTGCACATAAGGCATTTAGAGGGACAGTCAGGAGGTGGTCTGTCCTCTTAGACCTGTGCAGATACAGCCTCTATTCCCACCATGAGAACATATGTCAGAACCAAAAGCAGTCCCGTGATCTGAGGGCTCTGTTGTGACCTGGACCCAAACAGCAATCATAGCCAGTGCTGACAAGTTTTGATCTCTTCATGGTCCTCCCTGCCCTAAGCCATGACAGTAGGGCCAAGCAGGATCCAAAACTTCCTCCAAACTGCCTTTGTTCCCAGTCTGATCTGTGAAGTGATAAATAGTGATAAATCTTGACAGAGAGCATCCAAGTCTCTGGCATGCTGTGGAGGGCGAGGGAGAGGCAGCTTCTGCTACAGGAGATGATCTCTGGCCTCCCTCTCTTGATGACCCCAGAGAATTCACACCACCCCGCTCCCTCTTCTTGAAAGGTGATAACAAAGGTGTGAGTTTCTAAGCCTGACTGGCTCATGGAGTTAAAACCCAGTGAACCTGACCAGATCAGTGATAAAGCCAGAGCTCTGCTGAATTGGTCATTCTCTTGCTCTCTCCTTCTCTTGCCTGACCTCTCTTTTGCATGGTTCATAGAATCGGCAAAACTCCCTGACACAGAAACTGGAAGACACTCGATCTGTCGGTAACAATTTCCAGCGGCTCTGACAGGAACAGGCAGAGCACAGGAAGAATAAAAAAAGGGAAAGGGGGAGAAAAAAATTCCTTCTGCTTCATATTCTCTCTTTTGTTTTTCCTTTGGCTTCCTCTCTTTCCTGGTGCTGTGCAAGTGTCTCCTTCCCTTTTCCTGCTGCTAGACAGATGAAGACAGTCCATGGCTGCAGAAGGCATCCCAACTCGAGCCATGAAACAGACTAACTCATCCCAGAGGAAAGACTGCACACAGAAGGGTAGATTACCATCTCTTACATTAAAGCCCCCACAGCTCTTGCAGCATATTGGTTCCCTGTCCAGGTCTGCAGTTGCCTACACTGGCAGGGAGGCTTGGAACAGGTAAGGAAGGTCAGTGGAGAAAGTGAGGCTGGTGGTGATTTATATCCACGTACTATCTACATTTTTTAGGTCACCTTTTCCAGGGCTGAGGGGATGATTTCACTTTATTCTGCTGAGAGAAGTGTGGCCTGGAACCATCAGGGTGTTTTTACCCACTAGACGCGTGGCCCAATCTTTGATCTTTCCTGCTCTCATCACTGTGGCTTCAAGCCTAATGCACAGTAGGCTTCACAGAGGATTGGGGAAGGGTCTGTGAGCACTCAGGGCATACAGACAGATTTCTGCAGGCCCTTATGGGCTATAYATCTGATCCACAGACTGACACTGTCACTAAGGAGACTGGATTCTGAAAACCAGGCAGTTCCTGCCCACCCTGGAGTTCTGATGTCCTTCACTAAGCAAAAGTCATCCTGACCAAGTGTCTAGGAAGAGGCAAGTACACAGTATTTTGCCTACCTTTTCAGACAACACGTACTTCAGCCTATGTCCACCCTAGCCAAACATTAGATCAATGGATAGTGGAATCTGTGTTCTGTCTTCAGAGCTGCCTTTTCCTCATGTCCCTCTCCCACTGAGGGAAATATTTTTCAGAACAGGTGATCTTTTGAAGGAGGTATGTGAGATGAGAGGAAGGAGAAGCCATGGCTCTGGCAGGGCAAAAGCCAAGAAACAACAGTGTCTATTGCACAGGACCTAGCTTCCACCTTGATAGAACCAGGCCATCATATCATCATACAACCTGCACCTTCAGATAACACACACSCTTGGAAGAGTCCGGCTTGAAAAGACGAACTTACATGACACAAGTCACCTGTATAGAGGGAGGATGGGAGAGCACTGGAGGAGAAATAGAATGTTTGACAAGACTAAAAATGCACAGAACATACTTGGTTACCAAAAGTCACAGCAAGTCAGGTTTTTACATTTGGCCCAGGCATTACTCGTGACATACTAGCAGAACATGACACACGGGTGACATCCGCCATGAAGCCTTTTCCTTTGAAAGACAAAGCACGTGTGGCTCAGAACTTACACAGTATTTCATAGCCTAGATGAGACTGGGGACCCCGAGTCCAAGATATGCAGATTGATTTATTTTTAAATTCAGGTGGAAACAGGTGGAAATTCAGAAGAAAAACTTCTTCTGATGGTAGAAACATCGTCAATGTCTATTTAAAGCAAGAATTGGTCCCAGACTCGAAGAGAAGACTGAAATCTAACTTTGAAAGCAATCGCTGCTTGGACTCTCCCTAAAGGCAAGAGTTTGACTCCCCATCCAGCTCTTTTCTGTGCCAGGATCAGGCTTTCATGGTGCCCGGCCTCACCTGCTTTGAGTATCGTGGCACATCAACAAAAGGAAACCCAACACATTAAGTTGCAATTGCCCTTCCTGTTCAAAACAGCTGATCAGAGCTGTGCCAAAGGCAGCTGCTTGTTTCCTTCTCGAGAGATAATTACAGCAACTAGAAAACACCATTTGCCATGTTACTTTTAATTCATATCAGCAGAACAGACAGCTACTGCTACACTCACTCAGGGGCTGCAGGTAGAAGTCTGGGAAGGGTGGAGTTGTTCCAGCCTCAACAGCAAAGGGCTGGGAGACTCTCTCAGCCCTCACTGTTGTCTCCCTTTGTTTTGCCTTGACCCACAGCCCATTCTGCTTCTGTGTCTGCTCCACAAACCATCTAGACATCTGCAGTCAAAGGTTGAACCCAGTGCAGTGAAGGGAAGGGCGACCTTATGCTTGACAGACTGCTGCTGCCTGTAAGAACAGGAGTTCAGGTCTGCTGCAAGCTCCCTGACCATGTCCTGGGGAAGCTGCAAAAGCTCCCCAGGCTTTTGGTGGTTCCTTCTCCTCAGCTAGCCAGAGAAGCTATCATAACCTGACTGGTGAGGGAGATGGTTTGTGGAAATGCTCTGCTGCCGCTAAGGCTGCAGACTGGTTGAGTGCTCTAGCAACTGCTAACAGGGGCAACAGCAAAATCTGGGGCAGGAGGGACAAGGGGTGGATCTTCCACACCACAAGCTAGAAACACATGCTGTTTCCTGGTGTAGGATACTAGAGAAGTAGGATACACAGGTTCTACAGCATAAGAAAAGAAAGAGAAAGTGAGAGATAAATTAGATATCTCATAGGAGCGAGCAGGAAGAGACCCCTGCTTGAGAAAACTAGAACCCTCCTTCCAAACCTAGGAGTTGTGTCCTTTTAGACTGCAGTCTTCAGAGCAGCTGTTGCCTCCCATTGTGCTTTACACAGCACCCATCACCACAGACCCCAGCTGAGATGGGACCACCAGGCCATGAAGAGCAGCAATGAAAATAGAACAGACAAATTCGATTCATGGAACATCCCTCAAGCAGAAACCACACAGTGAGCCACAATTGCTTCTAGTGTATCCGAAAGCAAGCCCTCTTTAAGCTCAGAATTGGCCCAAATTGCCTATAATTGCACAAACTGATGAAAAATGTGAGTGACTCAACACCTAGGGAGCCTCAGCCATGGAAAAGCAGGGCAGGGAAAGTAAGGAAACAAATCAAGCCCACATGGTACAGCTGCAACCTCTTGCAAGTCATCATGCAGTGGGTGCTTTACGATTCTATCCACCACAACCACACCAAACTCAGAACTTACGCCAGCATGACAGTTTGAAGTGAAACAGTCAAGTAGCTGGACACCAAGGATAAATAAGATTTCTGCTAATGCTGCTTTCACAGCAGGATACTAGAAAATTTAGCTGACCTTTGTTAAATAAGCTCAATGGGTCCCTTGAGAGATAGTGAATTACTGTGAGTGAGCAAAGAATGTCTGCTCTGGGCTATAGCCTGCAGAGAGAGTTTTTTCTTGCAGAAGAGGCTGAATCCACCCCCTTCAGTGGACAACATATTTCTTTTATGCTACAGGGAATAGGCCACCCTCAAACTGCTGCAGGGCAAGCCAGTTGTACCCCATCTGTAGAACATCTCTCAGAAGCTTAAGAGACACTCTGCACCATGCAGTTTTTCAGCTGTGGCTGAAAACGCTCACCAAGAAACCCTTACCACTCACTGGAAACACTCACCAAGGAAGCTCAGTTGCCAACAGAGCACTTCTTGCCCCAGGACGTCACTGCCGTGGGTGCCTGTTTCCCTGCTCACAGGCTTGCCCTCTGACCTGCCAGCATGTGCACCTGCGYGGGGCCTTTGGAGGATAGCGGAGGACAGGCAGCAACTTGGAGACAAGTCCATCGTAGACTTCAATGTCACAGGGTCCCTTTACTAATATACTACGAATCCATCGGCACAACATGGACCAAAATAGTACCAGAGCCAGATGCAGCCAGGCTAAATTTCATTGCTACACACATTTCCTTTGGGAAATTAAAAAACTTAAAAAACACCTGTCCACCTGTTCCAGCCTGATTAGATGGAATATAGACCACCTCATCTAACTGGCTGAGGTAGCAGACGAGACAGAGCAAGGTAACATGAGGCTTTTTCATCTGTGTTCTGGCTGAGGTGGATTTGATGAGACACAGAGGTCATAGAGGGTGACATCAGCTGAGACATTAACATGCTACAGCAGGAATTGCAGACTATTTCCTTTCCAGACATAATAAGACAAAAAACAGTATTATAAAGCTGCATCTAAGACCTTTCAGCATCTAAAAAGCTGGATCAGAAAACCAATCTGGGCTAACCTCTTTAGAGTGAACTAAGCTAGGACTAATCCCACCTGGCAAAGATGTGTCCAGAACTACATTTCTGGGTATCCACAATTGCTCCAGGTGCCACTACTTTTTCCTTTCACAAACTCAAGTAGGGAGAAGGAGTAGGGATGGGAGAATCGCAATCAGAAACAATTTTTTTTCTGTTTCTCATTCTTTAAGCAACCCCTGGGTTCCTGGATAGACAAATACCTGGATCACCTACTCATGGCAAATTAAAAAGAAAAAAGTCTGTTTCAGGTTGTTGAGCTCCCTTTATTTCTCTCTCCCTCATCTCTGACCTCTCTAAAGTTCTCAACTGAAACAGATCACAGATTCCAGTGTCCATAAAAACAGGAACATTTTTATTTTAGTTTTGAAGCCTATTTCAATGACCCTGCTGGGGTGGGAGGGGGGGATAAGGAAACAGGATCATTCATTGTGGCTGAGCAGTACAATTTCATTTGCCAGGCTCTGAAAGGAGAGACACTGCTGATGAAGTCAAAAAAGGAAAAAGCTCTTCCRTGTCATTTTTCTCCTTTTCCCCACCCCAAGTCTTTTATATTTCTTCCCCCCTCTTGACCCCCCTCAGTCTCCCAGCAGGCCCTCTGGAGATAAAGGGGGAGAGAAGCAGAAAGATTGGTATCTCAAGGGAAACTCACACCTCTCAATATTCAGAATATTGAATATGAAATGTCAGAGGAGTTATCAATCTTACTTTGATGGCACGAGGAGCTTAATTTGCTAGTGCAGGATGCGAAAGGGGCCTTCCAGAGCCATTCACTGACTCTTCAAAGCACATTTCGCCACTGGAGGTTTGTGATTGCTCACTCTACACAGTGTCCAGGCAGGAAAGGGAGACACATCCAGTCCTGTCAATCTGTCCTAGGCAGCAAGGGACGGTACAGACAAGTAGAAGAATATACAATGGCAGCAGTGTTGTGCAGAGGAGCAGCATAAGGTGAGGGCCAATTCTTAGCTGGTGGAAAGTCACATATGCCACTTCAATTGGCCTGTAACATATGATGATGCAGCCCAAAACACATAAGGAGATTAAGCAAACCCTCTGCTGACACCAATGACTACAGCAGCTGTGAAATCAACTGAGCCTCATCCTTTCCCTCAACCTTAGGCTCATCCCTTTTCATCATCAACACACTGGCACTCTTCTTTACCTCCTCCCTAACTTTAGTCCATGCAGAGAGAAGCCTCAGTGAGGACCAGAGAGGAGCCTGAAATATGACAGATAGCCCCAACTCAATAATCACATACTACACAGCAGTATGGAGAACTGGATCCTAGCTGGCAGCAGAGCAGAGGGAGAGCAGAGATTGGGCCCCAGGGGGATCAGTGGAAAACAGTACAGGTAGGGCATCTCCAAAAAAAGATATATGTATTTATACACACACACTGCCAGTACTACAAAGTTTTCAAGTGAAAGACAGGTCAGCTCTATGACAAGCAAAGATGGGGGCAGGACTGCTCACTCGTAAAGAAACATAACACTGGGGCCATAGGCTGAAGGTTATATATTCTGGTCTGTGTGGTTCCCCGCCTCCTTGTCAGCCCCACAGTTCAGGAGGTTGACATTCCTAACCATCACCTATTTTCCATACTGTGTGATCCACAGCCTTCAAGTTCTCACACCATCCCTCTTCTGGGCAGCCAGCAGGGACAGATTTCAGCCTTCCCCTAATTCTTCTCTCCAACTACTCCCTGACTTTATTCCTAAACACTGGTGATTGTATTTGGGGCTGAAACAGACAGTACATGATCTGGTTCTCTCTTCACTTGCTACTAAATTGCAGACAAATCAAATATGTGTTAGTTCCAAGGACCTACAGGAGATCACATTTGTTGTTCTCTGACCAACATTTTCGAGCCTTGAAAATAAAGGTCTTATTCTTACTTGTACACTGTCTACTACTAAGAATGTTCAGCTGCCCAAAAGTTAGTGCAAGTAGCACATCCAGTCCAGGGATGGGATTGGAAACCTGGGCACCCACAGTATTCAGTGCCTACTGTTTAGGAAACAAATTGTGTAGACAAGTAAAATTCCCTAGATTCCCAGGGAGCTGCACTGATTAAAGCTGACTAAAGGTTCAGACCCCTAGTTTTGTATAGGAAAGTTTGAAAATGCTGGACTGCTGCTGTTTCCTGCAGAGCCAGCATGTGGAAATGAGGTGCTGTTGTTTATGACAGACCTCTGTGCAGAAAAAAATCTCCWGGTCTCAAACATGACCTTTCCGTGAGAGGTCACCAAAAAGTCATCAGTGATTTCATCAGATATCAACCAACTCAATTGCCCTTACGTGCACACACAGCAGTAGCAACGTACAGGTCACACTCATTTCCTTGTGTGAGTCAGTCACTCTGAGCCCAAGGCCACCAGTTAGAAGAAAGAAAGATCGTCTAAGATCCTGAATTAGATTTCTGCTCTTGGCTCAGATCTCATTCTCAGAAATATGCCTACTGAGTGATTACAGGAATAATGCACCCAGTTTAGTGTTACAGGAGGGTGTCCTAGGGACAAGGGGGCTGCACTGTGATGGCATCTACTAACACCCCAACACCTCCACTCAGATGTGGATGTGCTCTGGCATATTTACCGCACGGATTTGTACGGCTGCTGCCCAGTGTTATCTTGGGAAAGACAATAAAGAGATGAAAGAATAATACAGACATGAGGGTGACTATTTTCCAAAGAGGAAACACTTGCTCTAGCTGTCAATGATTTACAGGGTCATGTTGTTCATTGTTGACATATTTTATTGTCATTATTTATCACGCTCACTGCAGGAGCCCTAAGGAGCCTTGCACAGGAACTTGGTCCATGTAGCGCAAGGTGATGTACAAATACAGAAAGCTGGCCGGGGGGGTGAAGGCACCAGAGTCCTGCCAGCTGCTGCCACTGCAGAAGATACTGCAGATTCACAGCAGGACATAAAAGAGGCAGTAGGGGGAAGATGGCAGGTGTCCAGAGTGCCAGAGTATTTCTCAGCTCAGCACAGAACAAAAAGATTCTCTTCACTCCATCAAGTTTATAGAGTTAAGTTCACAAATGCTAAATGCTTGCATCATTTTCAGTGCTTTCTTACTGGCCACAAGGCTGTCAAAATGCAGAGTAACTGCCTGCACAGTCAGAATCCTGAACAGGAGATTACCCAATAATAATAATTATTATTGGTATTATTACCTCAGATTTATACAGGCTGCCTCTATCAAGAGAGACATTGCACTCTCTTTGTGAAATTACATTTGCTTTGCTCTTCACAGAAAAATTAGAGGTTTTACCAGCAAAAATATACTGGCAAGTTACTCCAAAAGCACTCCAAGAAGGCAGAGGTCTACATCAAATATGTACATTTGCACCTGCTTAGTCTATGATCACTTTTGTAGTGGTGTAAATCAGGAGCAAATCTCCAGACACTCCACTAATACACATCAGTGCAGTTCACTGATTTCATATAAAAACCCCGCAGACATGATACAGGGAGAGAGCACAATCGGACCCTGTCCGAGATCACCCCGTGTCCATATGCTGTTATTCATTACAAAGTATGATCTCAGTGCCTAGGGGCTCCTAGGAAGGCCAAAGTCCCCTGCACTACATTCTGCACTGATCAGTAATGACATACAGCACCTGCTTCAACAATTTGCAATGAAAGGAGACAGAAACCAGGTATTTTCTGGATACACTCTCAGATGATGAAAATACTGCCAAGTCTTGCAATTACATGGTGAGCCCATACAAGTCACAATTTTTCCTCAAGCCTCAGCTCCCAGTCTAGTGAGTTGATGAGGTCTTGGAGAGAAAGGCTGCTCTTTCACCTAGAGAAGCCTCACAACTCAGATCTTCAGGCTGGCCTTTCTGCCCATTTCAGATTTCCAACTGCATCTTCAGTGCATGGCTGAGTTGGCTTTCAATCCTATTTATGGTAAATCAGTCCAGAAGGAATGAGAAGCCCAAAGACCAAAACAATGAAAAGGAAAAAATGGTTTAAAAATGCAACTACAACCTTTGTGAGTCAAAACTGACACAAACTTGCCAAATTGAATTTTCAATGTGCCTGAACTTGAGTCAGAATTTCCAATTCAACCTGCATATTGGTTTTACTTACTTATTATGCAGATCTAAAGAAATCATTTATCTCTGTCAGAAAAAAAAAAAAGTGAAATACCAACACACACTAGGAAAGAAAATAAACACACGACTGCTTCAAGACAGCGGTGGGAGCTGTGCAGAGCTGGCAGTCACAACCCCCGTGAGAAACAGTGTGGCTCCTCCCTGCTCTGGTGTGTTCTCTGCCATGTTATTTTAGTTAAAGGGAGTAACACAAGCCTCCCAAAGAGCAGCTGCTGCTATTACCCATACATAGAGTTACCAACAAAATAAAAAATAACCAACAAAAAACCCACATAGGACAAGAGACTGTGCTGGCCCTCCAGACAGCACAGCACCTGCAGCACGGATAGGAGGAAAGCCATGGCTGTTAGCAAACAGCCCAAAGGCCTCTCTGAAAGCATCCTTCCAGGACCATCCTACAGGTCCTAGAGACACTCACAACTCTGCAGCACTGCCAAGCTCCCTGCATCAAATGACTTTCAGGAGGTCACTGGGAGATACTTTCAGGATCACGTTCCACAGTGCCTGTACCAGAAGAAGATCCTTTAGGATCTTTTTGCACTTTAGCATGAAATCACTGACTGGACAAGGTAAGAAGGAGTTATGGAGATTGTCTTATTCGACCATCCTGTCCAAACCAAGATCAACAAGAGGAGGTTTCTCAGGCTGTGTATAGTCAGTTTTTAAATATCTTCATTGATGGAGACCCCACAAGTTCTCTGTGAAACCTGTTCCAGTGTTTGACCACCCTATAGAAATCATTGGTACATGGCTCACATGTGGAAATATTCAGCCATCTCCTAACCTGATTTGTTCCCCGTGTGTCAGAAATTAAATGAAATAACTCCACTGTCCCTAGTCAGCATGTTATGAGTAGCGTAAGAAACCTACCGCAATAGCACTTGGAGCCCAGCTGGAGCTCGGGTGCCCATATGTTACATCTGTCACACCATGAACAGACAAGATGCAGAAAGAGTGAAGAAACAGGATACAGAGAAGTGACATGGTTCGCTTTAGCTCACACAACAGGCAGAACTAAACCCAGGGTCTCCAAATCTATTCTGTTCGCTTCACAGCATCAGGAGAACCATGCTAAAGCATCCACAATAAAGCATCCGTGTTCCGCTTTGCCTCCAATGCTGGTGACATTTTTCATAGTAAGTACAAGATGTTACAAGTTTAGCTTTTACCTTTTCCTGATTCAAAGATCCAAAAAAGGCTTTCTACAAGATAGTTCCTTGTTTGAGTATTCCTTATATAAGGAACATGCTCAAATCTTGATTGTAGCAATTCCCCTTCAGAAGAACTTTCATTCCTATGTAAGACATCTGACGTCACTAGTTATCTGCTCTTACTACTGCAACATAGATTAAGAGCAAATAGCCACAAAACAGGAATTTTCTGATGGACCAACAGCCACATATGTCTATAGGCGTCTTAGAGGGCCATAGGTCTACTCATTAAAACTGCTGGGTTTAACACACCCCTGTGCCATTGTCTGTGATCTCACTCACAGGGCTGTGCAACTTCTCTATCCAGGGCAGGGATACACCCGCTCTGAGAAGTGCCACTTTTCCCGTTTGTTGCCTTCTGCCAGCACTTTTCTGGTTAAAGGCAAAGCTGGCAAAGTTAAAGAGCAGCAACAGCTGCTCCGGTGTCTTCCCCAGATGTTCAGCTGTGTTCAGCCGGTTAACGGTTTGAGAAATCATTCGTCAGCAAAGGTTTTGCTGCCTTGCAGGCTCATCTCTGAAACAACATGATACTTACAGAAAAATTCACTCTCACCCTGCCACAGTTAGCACCTAGAAACCCCTTGTCATTTCCTAACCCATCACACTCTCTGTTCTCTCTTTGGGTTGTAGAAATTATTTGGTGCCTTGACAGACAGAGATGTGAAGAAGCACCGACCCAGTAAAGGCTGCCTGCATGCACTCACAAGGGTTAATCTGAATGTTTCCTGAATTAAAAAAGTTAACCCATCTTTTCCAAGTCCTGTGCTTCAGCATGTCTCCCTGCTAGAGTGCTTTCTTCGGTTGATTATCATTCAATTACTGTTATGATTCTCTGTTACAGGGATTGATTGCAGAGGTCAGTGAAAGGGAGATTACAAGGAGTGTTAATGTTGAGATTAGGGTATGGTTGAGGTCAGGGCGAAGCAGAGTGGCTGATGTCCAAAGTTATAGCCGGTCAAATTACAAACAGCAAAGGGCAGTTTAAGAAGGCCAGTGTTAGGACCTCTTAACACCAGGTATCAAGGACTTGGAACTGAACCACAGTGACAAGAGCTAATTGCCGGCAGAATACAGTCAGGACAAATTACAAGTGTTAACTGACAATTAAAATGACAGGGCCAATATCACGGCCACTACAAAGATCAATTATGGCATTACAGCAAAGGTCTACAAGTACATAAGAACAAAGCCCACCTGCAGCCACACAGAGAAACTCAGATGAGGAGCTTCCAAAAGTGGGAGAAGACTTTTTGCCTTGAGGCAGCTGAAAGACAGAGGCTCGGTCTCCCATAGCTAGCACAACTGAGGTTCAGGGAAGTTCAGGAAGCAATGCTGATTTACTGCAGCTGAGGTTTCAGCCTTTCCTGGTAGTAGGAGTAAGCAAGACTTGACTTACCTTCTCCACAGTGTTAACAGTGTTGTGATTGGAAAAGACCTACCAAGAGGACCAGGAGACAGGTGTCTTTAAAAAGGGCTTCCTGAAAAAAGAGCACAGAGCACAGCTCTATCAGCCTGGGGAACCAGCCAGGTGTGAAAATCAGACCTCCTGTACTGCTTCTTTGCTAATGTTGACACCAGTGAATCCAGAATCAGAGGTTTTAAACTCAGCCTTGCTCTTTCCATGCTTAATTACCTGCCCATGCAGAAGCACATTATGTAGTGTGTGAAGGGGCTCCTCAGATCTCTGCTGAGCACTCCAGCGGTTTCAGAACAACAGACAGAGTTTTATGAATAACTTTGGAGATTTTCCCCTCTGTTTGCAGAACTCTCACACTGCACTTAGGACCCGACCCATCTTCTCAGCTCACACAGACTTTCTGATCCCCTTTGAAGGCATCTAGCCACAGTTATAGCACAATCAGGATAGAGGTATAAAAATACCATCTGTCCTCTGCCCTCCAAAGCCATCTAGGTGAGGACTGAGGCCAGAGCATAAGATGGGCAGGTAGAGGAGCCACATTGGGCTGGAGGAACATATGTGTAGATTTCCCCGAAGCCTGAACTTTGATTTGTTCAAAGAAAGATGCCCACATGCAGGCATATTCCTATTGCAAAATTCTGTTCCATGTTTGCTCTCCCGTTGTATCAACCCATCAATACCTAAATGATCCCAGCTTGGAACAAAATTGCTTAGTGCCCACAGAGGCTGACCACAGCCACCTTTGGGGCCAAACATATCACTCCAGGATCTTTCACACATAGAGCAGACAGTGATTCTCTGCATGCCAATCCTAGAAAGATCATATTACACAGTCCTGAATACCACAGAGGCTGTCCTCCTTTTGAGCTGCAAGACCCCCAGTGAAGTTAACTGCAACCTCACAGCACATCTGCCTCTGCAGCATAACCAAGATGACAGAAAAATCCCGTCCCAAAAAGCCTGACTTTCTTATCCAAGCCTTGCACGAGCCTCTACACTGCCCAGCTCCCAAGCTGTACCGGAGCACCACTTGCCCAGGCTGCCAAATGATGTCCCTTTTACTGACTGGACAAGATCCCCTTGGTCCTGTGCTGTGCAGAGGCAGCCAGTCAGAACTGCACTGCCTCCTCAGCTCACCTCCAAGATGCTGCTGTAAATCCAAAGAGAGATTATCTTACCTGCCACAGTGTTACCTCCTTGACTGCCAGCAACGGCAAAGGGACTGGTGAAAAATGCTGTAAATTAATTAACATCAGACCTCTTGTAGCTGTTTGTTACTGTAAACAAACATTTTAATATGCAGTAATTAATTAAATCTGCCACGCTGTCCCCCTCCTCCCATTGATCTTTCTTCAGCTTTTCTTCTGCTCTGCCTCATCTTTTTCGCTTCGTGAAACAGATCACTTGCAAACAGAGACACAGCTTTCCCAATGGTCCAACAGCAGCGACCCAATTCAGAGAGATCACTTTCGTCTTCTTAATCAAATGTTGGGTTCTTTTTTGCCCACACATCTGGGGGGTTTTTTCTCCTCCTGTGCACATTCTTTGCTCTCTCTGACACTTTCCTTCCCACTTATCAAATACAAATATAAAATTAATTTTTTAAATAAAAATATCCCAACACTTACCAGTTGTTCTGCAGACAAAACAAAGAAAAGAATTACATTTCTTGGCACCATCCACTTCCCTTTATCAGAATCTTTTCAGCCCCCTCCTACCACAGCTCAGCTTTTTTATTCTCTCACCTCTAAACTGAGCCCTAAGTTTTCTCTTAAGCTGTAGTCAAGCAGTACCAGGCACTGCTCAGAAAAAGACACATCTTCCAGCTAAGTTTTCCTGTTAGCTCCAGCTAACACTGTTACAATCAGTAGAAAGTGCAAGCCCAGCATTCCAGTCAGAATGGGTTGAAAAGCATCAAGGAGTAGGAAGACTAGGGCTGCTCCATGAGAGAGTATAAATCAAGACCGAAAGGCAACTGAGCAGTGGCAACACTCACCAGTTAGAGTGCAATTTCACAATATCTGGACAGGACTGCCAGAACAGGGTCCATGAGTGTTCCCTTCCCCCCACAAGGTGTGTCTTCACACCTTACAAAGACCTGGGTACTGGCAGTGAAACAGTCTGCTTACTGTGGGTTGACGTGGGGCTATTTCAGGGGCACACAGAGCCCAGGCACCAACATGGCATGGGGATCTTGCAGCTAAGTCACGACTGTGGTAGGGACATGGAAACACAATAGAGATGACATGGGAGGGACCCCAAGGACACTTAGACTAGTGCCCTTTTCCACTATCATAGCAAATACCATATGAACCGTGCCTGGCACAGTCTAGGTTCCATTTGGTATGTTCACCTCACTTCCATGACCCAAAAATGGTGGTAATATTCACATAGTCAGAGTGCATAAGTTTATTGGATGAGGACTGGGATTTAGAAGCGTCTCTGTATGTGCATACAGATGGAGGTAAGCATATAACAATTAATTTACAGACAAATAGCTTAAAATAATAAATGTTATGGCAATGCATGCTGTTTATGGAATGAACGCTTTCAGTTATAGGTTGGAGCAGCTTCACATTCAGGCAACATTTCCAAAGTCACCCAACAAAATTTTATTCCCATGGGAAAGAAACCTGTTAGTGTGGGTGGAGCTGAGGCAGCACTATATGAAGTGGGAGGTATATGGAGCAGGAAGGAGCTACAGTTCCACACCGACACTGATTTACACCATCACAGAGAGAAGCTGCCCTTCCTGGCAACCAGAACTACCTAAAGAACTGAGCTAGGGCCAGGAGCAAGGCTCAGGAGTTGTGAGCCACTTTCTGCTATCCTGATCACTTGATCTAATCCTTCTTACTTCCAGAGAAGAGAATTTCTGCGGACCAGGCAGATCTGCCAGGCAGGAGACCACCAGCTGTGTTCCACTGCAGGGGGAGAGTGCCCTAACCTCCACAAGGCTGCCAGGGTGTGCAAGTCCTAAGGCTGCCTCATACCTTTTAAATTGTGGGCTTCACCACAAAAGCTGGCTCCAGTGAAGCCAACCACAGTTGTGAGTACCCAGCCCCTCCAAGGAGCAGGCCTTATATTTGCAGTTTTATTATCCATTTTTCTTTTAATGTCCTGCACACTTGAGAAACCCTGTGTGAGAGTGAGAATGAGAGAGGGAAAAAAAAAAGGGAGAGAGAGAGCTCATCATGCCCATAAAAGGGACAGATTCTGATTAGCTGAAGTTATAAAAATGATTTATACTTGCAAACATTATTTCTACTTGTATTGTTTGCCTGCAAGCRTTAACATCACGTCATGGACACTGTAGCCAGGCTCAGCCATCCCTTGAGACGGGACAGATGGCTAACATCCCCTTCCTATCAAAGAAACCCCCGAATGCAGAATTGGGGTGACCAGAAGAAAGACTTTGCTCTGGCTCTTGGCACTTCCAAGCCTCATGGGAACATTCAGCCTCATGCAGCCAAAACAAGAGTCCCACGCATTGAGAAGAGCAATCCTGATGTCAGCTTCTTCTCTCTGCTTGGCGTTTCTCGAGCAGGAGAAGCATGCTGAGTCCTGCCTATATTGTGTGCTTTCCCCGCCTCCTGCCAGCCCAGATCTGGGTTTATTTCCTCATCCGTGATTATTGTAAAGAGGAGCAGAATGAAATGCAGATGCAAAACATGCTCGTAAGAATTTCCTCTCTCTCTCTCCCCCATCTGCCAGAGAATAGATTTTAATCTTTAATCCATGAGCAATCAGCGAACACTAGCGAATTGCAAATTACAGATGTTTTACTGTCTTTGGCATTTTTAGCTTCCTCGCTTCCCCACTGCCACTCAGTGTCTTTCTCACATCCTCCCCTCTTCTGCATTCATCGAATGCCACGCGCCATCACCAAAACCATATGACACTGTCATCATTTGGTAATTAAACCTTTACTCACTTTAAATACGCAAAGCTGGCTGGGGTAAGCGGCACTTAACCCTTTCCTGACAGGCTTCATGCATATCTGGAATGAAGGGAAGGGGGGGATGGTGGACAGAACAGTAGGTAGGGGGAAGCCCAAAGTTTGAAATCATGTCCAAGTGCTGATGGCTTTCTCTGAAAGCATCACTGCTCTAAGAGAGGCCAAAAGAGATGGCAAAGGTCTCTGCTTGTTTCCATCTACCTTCTGTCTGGACTGTGTAGTGCCACTGAGAGAGAGGAGCATAGGCTCCTCTGTTAAACAAACCTTATGGGCTGCTGGAAGACACAAGGTTCCTGATAAAAGGAACTACTCACCGCAACTTTAACCCTGCACCATACTTTTATACTAAGCAATTACAGGCTCAGCCCTGGACACCTCAAGTTGTTTATTAGCACAAACTGTCCCAATCTGAGGTCCTTGGTTGGAATCTTTTGCGCCCAAACAAAGAACTCCAGAGAAAATCAAATGCAAGGACAACAGGCAGATATAGAATGGGTATCGAAGCATAGGGAAGAGCTCAAGAGGTGTAAAAAGCAGGTTTGTAACCACCCTTCCTGGAAGTGTATTTCAGCTGTGAAGGACAAGAAAGAACTTTTACAGTGCCTCAGTTGCAAGCTTATAGAGAAAAGACAAAATATGGCAGAAATGCTTTGAGCAAGAGTTGCTGCACTGGCCTGGGTCTCTTGTCTTAGGGTGGCTTCCAGCAGGGCTCACAGCAGGGTCCCAGGCACAAGAGAGCACTCAACCCTACTAGTCTGTGAGAGATCTGAATTCTCAGTGGAGGTTAAATCACAATTCATTATCAAAGAAGTCCAAGGTAAATCGGAGCTGGAGAGAGTAAGGCATGGCAAGAAGGGAGGGAGGGAGGGAGGAAGGGAGGAAAACGTTGCTGCAATTATTTTGCCATAGATTGGCAGGGCCTGCTTTCCCTGTAAGACTGCAACATTTGGGGAAACATAAATAACAGTTGACAAGAGACTGCACCATAGAGACAGGCAGTAATTGTTTCACCTCCCTCTGTGCCCTGTCCACTGTAGGCTCCCAAGGAACTACCTTTGTATCTTAGCTCGAGGCAGCAGCTCAGGGCCCCTCTGGACCAGGAACAGCCAGAGCCTTAATCATTTTCTACAAGTTTGTCAATTTAACAAGTGTTTGCCCAAGGGGCATCTGTCTTCCTGCCTTCCTTTATTCCTCTCTCTGCTTGTTTGTTTGTGAGCTGGTACATTCTGGCTGCTATCACCAGCTTCACACGAGCCTGGCTCTAAGCAGGATATGGCCATCACTGGAAGCAATATGGTTAACTCCAGTTTCAGAGGTTACTAACTGGTATCCTCTCCACTTTCTGTCTTCGCTTCGTTTTTTCCTTCATCTCTCCTTCCTGTATGTGTGGGCTGCAGCAGTCACACAGTAATCCTTCTCTTCTGCCTCCCTGCACCAGAGGCCGAGTTTACCCCATGGCAGCTGGAATTAAATTCATCAAAAAACTGTGCACTGGCTGTCCTTGAAAACAACTTTCAGCGAGTTCCCACAGGACCTGGGACAGCACCAGGGAGCTCTGGTTCATCAAGGCATTTTGGAATGGCATCCTGCTGCTATGTGTCTCAGCTGAAGGTACATATGTGTCAGGTGAGGAAGAGGAGGAAGGCAGGAGTGAAGACTGACTGCTTATGGGAAGGGACTGCACTCCTCTCCCAGTGCCATGTCCCCAGGCCCTTTCAAAGTGTGGCAGGTTGAAACACAGAACTTGGGAATTTTCACAGTACTTGGGACAACTGAAAACAGGCACTGAATCTTCTTTTCTGTCTTTTTTCTCTGAATGTAGCAATAAGAAAAAAAAATACCATAAGAAAGTATTACAGCGCCTGATTTTAAATGTATTCATTTGTTTGAGATTTCTCAGGGCAGGATTACTTTCACAGACACTGTTTCTATTATCCATAACCCTCAATATCATTGTAACATGCCATTAGAACAACTCAGTGTTATATAAAAAAACAATTTACTCCCTCTCACATTAGTCTCAGCTTCTGTTCTCATAGAGCATTGGACTTCAGTGCCCATGATTAGCAAGCCCTGGTCTTACCCCTAGCCCAAACACCAAACTTCAGGGCCAAGTCACCCATCTCTTCAGTAAAGCAGAATGAAGGACACGGAAGCCCAGAGGTACCACATCTCTTCCTTACTGTAAAGGCCCAGCAGACTCTGATAAAAAAATAGGAGAGTTCAAATAAACAAGTGATAGCCAGAACTGTCATCCTGTAGTAAGAGAGAACAAAGGCAACAGCCCTGATGAGAACCAAACATCTCCCTAAAGATGATGACCCTACAGAACACATTGATTTTGCCTTCCTCAACCGAAAACTTCACTTAAATTATAATGGACAGCCCATTCTTACAGTAAAGAGAAATTTAAGACTCAGCAGCTGTGAGAGCCCTGTAATGTACAGTCAAACTGGGTTCTAGCCATTTGGATTGAGATGATTCTCGAGCCTATATTTGGGGCTGCAATCAGACTTTTATTCTAGTTTGGTTGTGGGACTACAAAGATAGAAGCTTCTAGTTCAATGCCCCATAGTACTGCTATCTATATACTGCTGTGCCACACTCTCTTCAAGAGAGGGCTGTGTTTGACTGGCAGCATTACAATATTTTTTCCTGAATCACTTTTATGGATTTCATTGTTCTAGTATTTCAGCACCAACACCTTTTTGGAGATTCTTACACAGTGTCTCTGGGACAGTTATGGTTGTCTTAAAGACAGGGTACAAACACACAATGAATTCAGCCAGTATCTCCTACAACACTCATCTAAGCCACAAATAGGATCCAAACCTCCCTCATATTCCTATCCTAGACTTGATTTCAGTCTAAATATTTAATATGTGACCAAATTACCAAAGTGTTTAAAGGAGTCATTAAAGATAGGAGTGGAAGGAAACTGCTGCCAATTAATCCCTTGTGAGATGGGACAGGGAAGAAAGGATTGACTGCAAAACACACTTGTGTTCCAGACACGGCTTTTATTACGGAGCTGGGTGGTAAGAGCTCAGGCAACATGACATTACTGCAGGCACGCAGTAGCAGCAGTCCCAGGAAACCTCCCTGCCACTCACATGTCAGTATTTTTTTCACAGGGGGGTTGGCCTTGAGCTTTGTACTTAGGTCAGACTCTAACTGATTACAAGGGAAGACTTGCCTTGATCATGATCCATTTGAGAAGGGTGAGCAAAAACCCATCCACTTAACCACTTAGATTCATGGTACGTTGCATCTCACATAAACCATATGAGAGGCAAGAAGTCTCAAGTCCAATGGAAAATCTAAAAGGATGCTCACTTGTTGGCTTTTCTTGATCTTTGAGACAGCAAAGAAATGCTTCACAGGAGCCAGAAGTACCACAACAGCTACTGTTGGGATTGTCATTCCGAGAATGTATCAGTGTGAATAACTACAAACCACAGATTCCAGTGTTTCACATCAGCTGCAAGAAACCTACAGCTGACAGCAGAATTTGTCTCTGTAAGCTGCCCTGTGCTCTCCATGTGCTTGGAACTGCATCACAGCCTCTCCAAGACTTGCTGCCCCCAGGCCCTTCACATGCCAGCAGTGGTTTATAATCTCAGCTTCCTTACCACTGGCAGGCAAGTCTTTAAGAAAAATGGGTGAAAAACCCAGGAAATATGTGTCCTTATTAATCACTGTTAGGGCTGACAAGGAGGAAGCAAGTCCTGGACCATATCTGGATACAGGAAGGAGAACTGGAAAGACCACTTTCCAAACAGTAAACAAGGCCCCAGCGGCAGAGCCCAAAGTTACTCTGATGCAATCAGAGAAGCTGGAGTATGTTTACAAGTTCCCTTCAATCCGACATGAAGATGGACAGTACCAAAGCAGACACACCAGGGCACTTTCCACCTGCCACTTTGATCAAGAGAAGTCTCTTCTGCCTTCCCCACCCACTTCTTAGTGATAAACATCTCCCCAGGTCATTTATAATGAAGGTGATGGGTTTAAGAAGAGATGAGCAAACCACAATACATGGAGCATTTACCAAGTCCTGGTAACAGGCTGGAGAGGCAGAAATACAGCCACCCTTCACATCAGTCTCAACTCCTTCTCCAGTGGTTATGGCAACAGTCTGCTAGGTGCCAGAACATTTTCCTCTGTGGCACTCCTCTCTGCATGTCACTATTTAGAAACCCCAGGCAAGACAGAATAGAGATGGGATATGCACTTTCTCAGCACTGATCACTCTGGAACTAACAGAGAGATCAGTGAGGAGTTTCTAAGAAACAGATCTGATTACCCAAGCTCCATCCTTCCCACCTCCCTTCCACAATTTTGTCTGACTCACTGACATGTCTTCCTCAGGTCTTCTCCAGCCCTTCCACTCATCCAGCCTAGGTATTTCACTAGAACACAGTCAGCCTGTAACAACAAGAACTGCTCCAGAAAGTAACTCGAATTCTAAGTCACATCTCGGGTTCCCTGACTACATCTCTGGCTCTGCTAGCAATAAAAAGAGCTTCAAATATCCAGCATTCCAGGTGAAAAGGTCGAACAAGAAATTTTGGTGGGGTGAGGGAAAGAGCTGTGGCTGGGCAGGCAGAACAAAAAGGAGGAGTGGGAGTGGGTGCTGCAGAACAAAAAGGCACTGTACTTAGAGGGATAAATGACGATTCGGGAGAGGCGAAACCATAATACCACCAAACTTCAGAAAGTCAGTAATTGACATGTACCAGTCACGGTGCTGGGGCTTCATCTGTACTGCCACCAGCTTCCCCAAGCCAAACTAGAAAGTATGTCACGTCCTGTTCAGTTCTGGGAGGTAACTGGAGTCTTTCAGTGCAGGTCACTGTGCATCTATATCCTGCCTTCTAGCACACTAAAAGATCATGCAGAATAACGCAGCCCCCCCTTAGCACACTGGCCAACAACACTCACAGAGCAGTCTGCACTCTGAACTGCAAGGAGAGATGGAGACTTTAGGAGACTGCATGGACACACAGTCCAGGTGACTGCCATGGAAACAACTTGGCTAGCCTGGCTCCATCAGGAGGAATACCTGCCCAATGCCAGCAACCCAGCAGGAAGACTGCTTTATTGAAGAGAATAGGAGCCCATTTCCAGACCATTTCTTCCATTCCTCCTGCCAACATCAGCTGTTCCCCTATTGTCAGGCTTTGGCCAGGTGCTTCCCATCAAAGTGTTTTCACGATCCACTTTCCATTTTCCCTAGGCCAAAGTAGCTGAAGTTACATAGGAACATCCAGGAGTAGGCAACATATTGTTTAAGAGCTTCAGACAGGAATGGAGGTAATTGATTCTGGAGCTCTTGGTTGAAAAGAAGCAAGGTGGGAAAATGTTCACCAGTATTTAACCCAGCCTTCTAGCAAACAGAGATGAGAAACCTCTAATCAGAGCACGCTAGGGGAAGCAATACAAGCCACTTCCCTTCTCAGTGCCTTTTTTAATCTCTTCTCAACTTTTCCCCTCCAGCCACCCTCAGCCCAATGCTTTTAGACGTAAGTGCCCTGTGTGTCTACAGCACCCTGCACACAGCTGCTGGCCTGTGTTGGGCTACCTGGCCTCACAGTGGTAACAATGCTAAACTCCATTGGCAGACAGTCCACTGGGGAAGTTGGGAAAGGTCTGGAACACAAATGAACTTGTATCAGTACAGCAAAGGAGAGTGGGAAGTCCAGCAGCATTGTTGTAGCTTTGAGAAAAGGACCTGGCAAAACCCTAGCAGGAAAGCAGAACCAGATGGGCTTGCACAGAGCACTATCACATGGACTGAAACCTGGCTGATGGCCCGTAAAACAAAGGTAAGGTAACACAGTAATGATCGGCACAGAGGAGGGAACAGCCAAGTTTGGTGTCAGGCCAATTCACAAGTTTATTAGTGACATAGAGCAAAGGATATCAAACACTATAGTAGATGATACCAAATTTTCTCCTTTATCAGCTCAGCAATGAAGACAGGGTCAAATGAAGACTCTTCACTCATTTTACGCCTATGGTCTAACATAAGTTCTTCTGCCACAGTTATGGTCACAGCATCCACTCTGTGATAATCACTTCCCTTGCAAGAATGAAATAAACCCCATCCTCCTCTACATCCAAAAGGATAAGAGATCAGTCTGCCTAGCACAGCTGAAGGCAAGCTGATGTGCTGGGAGTTACCTGAATGCTTGATGGTTGAATCACACTACACTTCATCATAATAAAAACCCAATATGAAAACAGACAAGGCATGAACGCCAGCAATACCAAAACAACTCCCCATGGGTGCTTTCCAATACCTAGGAAATTCATGGTGGCTCAGTTGTTTTTCTTTTGTTTGTTTGTTTGTTTGGGGTTTTTTTGTGGGAGATGTTAAGAAATGGGGGATGTTTGCCCTGGATGACTTTTCCCTCTTACGGAGTTCTGCAGGACAAGGACATCCACAGAACCTGCCTGAAGTAGCCAACACTAAAGGCATTCCCAAGTTTCACCCCATGGTAACTTGTTTGGCTGAATGTCAAGCAGCCACAGATAAGAATTTCCTGTTACTCTCTGAGGACATTTGAAAAGTAAGGCACCATGTCAGTTGCTCCAGAAAGTAACTATCAGGCTGGTGGCCAGGATCTGTGCAATCAGCACTTTAATTAGTTTGGCTATAGGTCTGTAGTAAACACATGCCAATCACAGAGCAGGCAGATACCCTCCCATGCCACTTTGGCGGCATCAGAAAAACCAGCCAGAAGGAAAATAAGGAGAAAGGTGGCTTTTCAGCAAAGTAAATGAGAAAGTCAGGTTAGAAAAGAGAGTGAGCTGGCCCTCAGCTGCAATATACAAATCCCATGAGCAAAAGAGGGGTTTCATTCATGAATGAGAGAAGGAAGAAGCAGCATTTCTATAGGGCACCAGAGACAGAGGAAGACCTCACTAAATTTAACAGAAATGAAGCAAGCAAAAGTCAACTTGCAGGTTATGTGGAAGTGCCCCAAGAGAGAGGATGAAAGCTTTGGGATTATTTAGGTCACTTGAAACCCTCCTGGATAAGACATCGAATCACACGCAGGGAAGAAAACTTCTGCTAACCACCTGATGGGGGATAGCCAAAGGACCAATCCATATTCCCTATGCAGGAGTGGTTTCCACCAGGGCACAACTGATGAAGCATTCAGCCATCCCAGAGCGTTGCCCAGTGGTTAGCAACGCAGCCAAATGCAAGCAGGGCAATACTGAGGGCTCCTTGCAGGCTCCCAGATCAGTATTGGGAAGTTTGGCTCATCATCAGCCCCTGATGCGAGTTCCTTCCTTTGCCCAAGCAGACTGCTGATTAACTAGGAATTAAGCTGGCATGAGACAAGAGCTTGTTGATGTCTCTATAAAGCTTCAGCTGAAAGACAAAAATAACTTTCATATTGTCTATTCTGCTTCATCTTCTGCAAACATGCCTGGTTCTGCCAGACTGTCAGCCACGGTCCTCCTGATACTGTAGTTTTCTGCTTGTACTCAACAGGACGAGATGTGCAGCTTGCTCGTGCTCCCTTTCCCACGCCTGCATGTTCAGCCATGTGCAGGCTCACATTCACACGTGCCCCACACATTCCCACTCACGACTCAGACACCCACACATGTGTTCGTATATAAGAAACCCCAGGCCGCCTGCATATGGACATCCACCAAGTGTTCAAGGATATACAGGGGGACTTATATCATCGCATCGACACACACACACTTTCTCACCTCCCTCTCAGGCATAATCACATTCATATAAATGTGTATGCATGTTTGAAGATGCCTTCACTTAAAGAAGTACATTCCATACCACCCAAGCATTCACATGCACCCCACCACAGCACAGACACCGTATGCAAAGCCCATACCCTTTAGACATGCTAAGACATAAATTAATACTTACTCACATACGAGACGTGCATACAACATGCATATTTGAACGTGCTTGCAAAGAGTGTGAATACATTGCAAACCTACAGAAAGAAATACTTTTAAGTCACATTCATACATGTGAGTGCAAAGTGACCTCACYGAGAAATGAATTGCTGACAATTCTGTAAGGGGAAGAGTTGCTCTTTACTAAAGATTAAGCTCTTTGTCTCTTCTCACAGTCCATCGTTGTGATAGAAACATGGAACAGTTTTAAACTGCAGATATTTGTTACCATAATTAACGTTAAAGATTCCTCACAAATCAGTTTAAGATAGAAAAAATTCTACCCTATTCCCTGCGCCCAGCATACAGTCACCTCCAATGCCACCACTGCTGCTTGTACTGCAGCAGTAGCAGGTCCCAAGCAGGGGGTCAGCAACCCACAGTGAGCAGTACAGAGTGAACTTATAGCCAGTATCTGAATTCCTTCCTGTGCAGCACGATAGACAATGACAGTGGTAGGGCCCGTTTTGCCTGGATGAGCAGCACCTGCTTGCACTCTCTCCCCTTTCCCACCCTGCACTTTCTTTCCCGCTGCATGGCTCTGTGGCTCCAGCTTCCTGGCAAACACACACAGCTTTCCTCTCTGGACTCACTGGTGGGCACCCTGTTCTCACCAGCCTCCGCAGAGTGACGGCGCAGATCTGTGCAAGCGCCAAAACAGGCGGCCAGGCAGCCGTGACAGGGTAAAGACATAATGGTCTCTGACACACACATTTACATCGTCAACACAATCACTGATGTGAATTTGAATTTTCCCCTGCTTGGAAGAATATTTTCCTCTCTCCAAAGGTGCTAGTTCATCACTGATCTTTCCAATGGGAATTTTTCATACCTTTTTGAAAGTATATTTTCTTCACAAGTCAGTCATCTGCTAGTAATGGAAGCTACATGTATGAACTTACTTGTTTCAGAATTATGTCTTCTCTTTTCCCAAACTGCCCCCAAGAAGTATGAGGTGCTAAGTCCAAAGCTGCTAGCACTTAAGACACTTTGGCAGATCTGTCTCCAAATCACTTCAGCAGTCTTAAGCTAGCTTCAAATTGTGTATAAATGTTTTCAGAAGAGAAGCAGTGAGTTTAAGGAAAAAAAATTCTCATGAAAAACTCCCTGCTGTAATTTAGTTGTTAAAGTTAAGAAATTCAATTTAATTTTGTATCATATGCCAGAACAAACACATAGGGGCTACTGTCCCAGGCTAAGAGAACACTGAATTTGAGTCAGGGCTTGCAAATTTTCATATGGGTTTTTGGCCATAAGGGCTCATACAAGAGCAAACATGGTCATATCAGAAAAGCATCTATAGCAACACATTCTTAGAGTATTCTCCAAGGCTTCTGGAAAAAAATGTACTGGCACTAAGATATCCTAACATAGGTGTTCAGTAGGAGAGAGGTGAGTTAAAAGAAATTTAAAGCTTCTGTAAGGAGTAAACAGAGACTACAAAGGTTTTGACCAAAAAAAGTATCCAAACTGTAGAGGGAAGAAGAAGGGGAAAGGGACTGTTTTTAATCTCTCCACCAACTTTTATCTGAGCAAGAATCCTTCACCGACCCTAGGAAATGGTTTTGAAATACTGATTTCACAAACAACAGAATTTAAGAGGGACACTTCTTAATTGCCACCAATTCATAAAACATTAAACTCTTACCTTGCAAGTATTTATTGAGCTCTGATGGTGAAAAACACTGAGGAGTATAGGCTTTTAGATAATCTTTCGAGTTCTTGACTGCAGCCAGGATACAAACAAACAGCACCAAGAACCTCAAATAATTGCTTGATGGAGCCTTCAGGCCTCTGTTTCAGCATCAGCTCTCAAAAGCAAATGCAAACCTCAACAGGAAGCACAGAGGACTGCAGTAGTTCTGTGGGATAAGCAAAGACATCTGTGAGGGAAGAACACGGGCCAGTTGTGCACTCAGGGAAGACAAGCCAGGGGCCGAGGGCAGTCCCAGCACAGGCACACAGTGGTGGGGCATGATTGTGCAGTGCCTGAGCACAGCAGGCAGAGCCAGGAGCTGCCAGCAGGCTCCATCGACAGACCCAAGCAAAGCAAGCAACAAGCCAGCTCCAGGGCCCATCTAGGGGGTCCGGTCAGGAAGCAACAGGAGACAGGGTCAGACAGGACTGGAGAAAATGCTGCAATATGGGCCTGAAGACCATGCAAAAGTCATAGCTAACAGACATGACTGGAGGCAAACTGTAACACGTGTATAAGGGGGGCATCCAGGAGACAAGCTACCTACAATGCAAGTCCAAAGGCTAGCCAAAGGGTCAGGAAAACAGGTACACCTACTGCATAAACAAAGTAAGGCGCAGGTCTGAGCTTAAACAGAGCTCCAAGGCCCCAGCCCATGGGCCAGAGGGTGTGGGGCATGTAGAGGCTACAGGTGAGGCTGGTCAGAGTGTTAAAGTCTATTGGGACATTTGATGCCCTTTCCTCAGGAGAAGGTCCTTTGTCCCAGTAGGATGCAACCAGCCTAACATCCAAGCCCTGCTCAGAACAGAGCGCTACATAGCCTACACCACTCCAGAGACATCCCAAGAAAGAGCACCCCAAAACTACCAGAGTGCTTCTGCCAAGAGGAGCTGCCTCTTTGTGGGATTCAGGAAACCTGCTGGTCTCCAGACAAGAGAAGATCAAACCTGCTCTTGATTTTGTCCAAGCTTGAGGAGGCAACTTAAATATTTTGTTTAATAGTTCTTTACTAAATTAGCAATGACCTGGTTCCCAGATCTGCTACTCTTTTTCTTTGTGCCTTCCATCTACTTTTGCCTTTGCTTCTCACCGGTAACATGGGAACACTATTATCTGGTTTTCCTACTTATCTGCTSTGTGCTAACTTTGAAAAGCATTTCTGAAAAGCATCCCATAAGGTTCTCAGAGAGGTGCTCTGAAGAAAAATTCTTTCCTAAATGAAGATTTTAGAGCAAAGACTAGTCTGTATTACATCTGTGCCTTCCAAGGTGGCACCAGAGTATTAACTAGCTAAATAATGACATTTCTGTTAAAATAATCTAACCCACCTGCACCATTTTATCTTTTTAAGAGAAACTCGCACCTATTGGACCTGTTCACCTTAAAAGAAAAAAACAAAAAAGGGAATACTATAACTGAAAAATAATTTTAACAAGTTAAGTTGGTTTTTATATGTGTGTTTTGGTTTCAGGTTATTCTTTAACACTGGACCATGTGAATGTATGTAATTACCCAGCTGTAGACTTCTAAGAGAGAAAAATTATACTCTGAAATGACTAGTAATTTTGTTGTGTGTTTTTAAAGAAGAAAGATATTTTGATTCATAAAATATACAAGAGCACCATTGTCATCCTCAAACATTGTATCAATCATGAATCAGTTATAGTCTGAGATACAAACAAATTAACAAACTTTACATCTTTCTCATTTGATTGCTAAGGTTTGAACTAGGCTTTTCCTTTCAACTATATTAGTTGAAAATACATCAAAGCTGAGAGTTGTATTTAGTCACGTGACTCCAGAAGCTGGGAGTGAGAGAAACTTCTGTTAGGGTAATCTTGGGGACAATATCCCAAGAGCAGTCAGGGCAGCTTCTGGAGGTAGCTGGTAGATAAGGTTGAGAGGCAGCCCTCACCCATGTCCTGCAACAAATACACAAACCCCTCCAGTATTGCATTGACGCAAGGCTCGGTTTGAGCCTAAGTTCTTAAATGCTAACAACCAAGGGAAATAACAGCATCCAATCCTTCCTCAAAATGCAGTCCCTCAGCTAACAGGCACTCAGTTCATTGCTGCTGTATGATTCCTTTTTCTGCTGGATGATGATCATTTGTGCTTGCAAGTCTAATTAATTTGTAAGGGCATCTAGAGGTTGGGGAGTTTGTGTGTGTGTGGGGAGGTGATTTCCAGCTTTATTTACATCTAAAGGGACTTATTTCATTAAAAGTCCATCTGAGTTCATTTTCTGCGCATGTATCTCTTCTAGATCAGTCTCAGACCACTCAGCAAAACAAACAGCTAGGACTTTGGCACCTCTAGCCCAGCTGAGGTCAACAGAAACCAGAGAGCGAGTCGAGCTCAACTGACTGACACCAGCAGGACTTGCTGTAATGCTGCTGCTCTGTGGAGCATCTCAATCGGCCCACAGTCAGAATTACGGAAGAAGGGGGAAAATAAGTGCCTAACTTTGCCTTCTTGTGGGCAGCCCTGAGAAGTCTGCCAGCTCACGCCTGCAGCACAGCCAGCTTCCAGGCTGTCAGCAGAAAGCAGCAGCAAAGGAGGGGGCAGGGGGCAGAGGGACCAGGGCTGGGCAGGCCATGGACCCCATCCTCAAAGGAGTGACGAGGACTGGGCGATCCAAACCACCCCTGGCCCACCTTCCCCTCTGCTAGAGGGGCACCCAAGGAGTGCAGCAGAGGGCAGGGGCTGGAGACTCCCGAGGCATCACCCCCTCCCCGAAAAGGGAAACTGAAATAAAAGACAGAGGGAGCCTTGTGTGTGTTTTTATTATTATTATTTCTGATTAAAGAGGAATTCATTTCATCTTTGCCTCCTGCCAGGGGCTGAGGTGCCGCCATTGAGGTTAACGGTGCGGAAGAATACAAAAAAATTTCATTGAGGAGGATTATAAAAGTTACTAGCTGGAACATTAACAGAAGAGTAACTTGTAAAAAATGCAATATTACAATATTCACAAGGACGGTAGAGCGTGGTAAAGCTATAAAATTCAACATTAAAATCTTCTACAGCCTAGATAACCTAGTTAACAAACATTGTATTGGAACTACTTTTTTTCCGCGGTGCTGAGGTGCGCGAGGCCGGGGGCGGTGGGGCCGGGGCCCGGGGCCGGGGCAGAGGCAGAGGCAGAGGCAGAGCCACTCRGCGCCGCCGGTCGCTCCGCGCGACCAGCGCATCTGCGGAGGGGATGGGCGAAGGCGCGGAGCCGAATCGGCTCCGGCCCCTGATTCTCCACCGATGAACTTTGTGTCATTAGCAAAGCGTGGGAAGTGGTTTGTCTCATCCAAACCCGCAAACAGGAAGCACGGATTCGTGTCATTTGCCACCAGCACCTAGTGTCCACACAAATAACAGCCAACAGCTCTCCCTGCGCCGACGGAATTCTACAAGGCAAAAAGAAAAAAAAAAAGAAAAAAAAAACCAAAACAACAAAAGCCCAGGAAAAAAACACACCAAACTGGAGACGATCAAACATTATTATTATTATTATTATTATTATTATTATTATTATTATTATGCTCCTAATAATATTGGTCTCATGCAAAGACATCAACATCAGAGACAAACCGATGCCATCCTCCCAAAATCGGCAGAGAAAGCTTTAATCTCTAGAGTCTCGCTACATCAGGCTAAACTTATTCCTCTCGCAAAAAGTAGGGATGGCATTTCCCCTTGTTGTATGTTATTTTAATGTTGTTTGTCGCCCCATCCTTCTCCCCCCACCCACTTCCCTCTGCGCCCTCGCTCCCTCTGTTCTGGGGGCTGCGGAGTCGCGGGAAGCAGACAGTGTGAAAGGGCCAGGAGAAAGGGAGAGGGAGCGAGAATTGCTCTGAGCGACTGCGGAGTGGAATTCAGTTCCCTGGGGAGTTAGCAGACAGTTTGTGGAGATGTTACTCCAGAGTTTCAGACTATGATAAATATGATAATTTGTATAAAATTTGAATGGGTTCTTGTTTTCAGGGAGAATGCCTCCGATGATGAATGTTCATGATTTTCAGATAGATGGCTGATAAAAAGTGTATTGAATTGTTGAAAGCGATTTTAATTTTAATTCTCTACCTGCAGATGTCTGATAATAATAATGTCTCCTAATAAAATAGGAAGGTGTCAGTTTAAGCAGCAGTATTTCGCTTCACTTCATCCTTCCCATCCCCAGACTGTGGCAACATTAACCTCTTCTTATAAAAAGGCACATAAAATTATTATAATTACAGAGTTATTAATTTTAAAAAGAGGGTTAGCAGGATTTTTTATTATTATTAATAGAGCTCGCACAGTACCCCTGCAAGTAAATCCCCGTGTGAAATGATGGATCCGATTGCTAATTCTATTATTAGATATTGCCTAGGAATTGCCTTTCGGGTTTTTAATTAGAGTAATTGAAACTAGAAGAGGCGGGGCTGATTATTTGTATTTTTTCCCCTTTGTTATTATTTAAAACTCATTGATAATGCTCCCTGCATTCAGATATCGTCTTCAGAAGGAGACTTACAACAAAGCAACAAAGGGAAAACAGACAGATCCGCGGATCTGGAGCTTGAAACTCCCAAGCCAGCAGTGTGCGTGTATTAGGTTAATTGGGGTTTGTGGGTCTGGGGGAATCTCTGAGACTATCCCCAACCCAGTTCTTACTGCCTCTGAGCTGGGATGATATTTCATGTTAAAAAAACCCAACCAAATAAAACAAAACAAAAAACCAAATCAAAACAAAACAAAAAACCCAACAACAACAACAACAACTCTGGTAACATGAAATCAATGACCTGGCAGTTACACTCTAATTAGCGCCTCCTGCGAAGCAGCCCAAAGCCAGCCCAGGAAAACCGCACACAGGCACCGCACGCCGGGGAGCGGAGGCAGGCGCATCCTCGGCGGGCTGCGGCTCCCCGTGCCGGGGGCAGCCTGGCTCCGGTCCGAGCCTCCCCCGGTGCCTCTCCCACCCGCGACCGCGGCCGCACCTACGGCTCACCCACTCGCGGGGGGGAGAAGCGCGGGGGGGGGGCTCGGCCGCGAAGCGGGGACCGGCCCCACTCAGCTCCCTGTGGGGCAACAGCCGAGCAGCCCCCGGCTTCGCTCTCGTTTGCCCGAGCTATTTTTCTCTCGCCCTGAAGAGAGCAGACAATATTGTCCATTCATCAGAAAGGCAGGAATTTGGTGCTTCTGGTTGACTCCGAGACGGGTAATTCAGGGAGAAATGAAAGCTGGATAAATGACTCGGTAGTGTGAATTAGTACGAAGGGTGCAAGCCGCCTGGCAGAGAAGTGTGATTTTATAAACAACGGCATCATCTGGCAAAAGGGCAAAGAACTGTGCAGAGCTCACAGCTTTTCTAAAGCATCACATTGATATTTTATACATGCAGAAGAGGGGAGAGAGAGATACATGTGATGTATGTTCGTAAGCACAGGCTATGCAAGCACACGGGAACGTTCCTGTTCAGATCTCCACACAGGTGCATCTCTCCACGTACTAAATGCTCCCTAGCTGTCTCCAAAAGAAATGGTTTCATGCAATAAAATACATATAAATTAAAGTCTCTTCATTGCGATATAAAGATTCTACTTTATATTATACATTTCGTGTATATTGCCACGTATTCCTCTCCACAGACGAATCTATTTCGGGTATATGTGCGTAGTTGTGAACATAACATATATACTTATAGTTACACAGGGAATCAGAGAGTTGGCAATACGTCTAGCAATGAGAGAGTTCGTTAGATATATGGTTGCATAAAGGATCGTGTACAGTTACATCAAGTCCCATTAAGACACTGAATGTCGGTCTGCACCGTTTCGCACAAGAAATTACAATTACAAGTTCCTGACTAAAGAGCAGGAGGAAATTGCCAGAAGCTGGGGTGGTCCGGTCCCCCGGCCTGGTGCCTGCGACCTCCTTCCCACCGGGGTGCCATCGGACTTAGGAAACCGGAGATGGGGAAAGGCATTTATTCAGGGCAATTAGAAAGCAGGTACCGCTTCAAAAAATGGATTTATGAAGGGGAAAAGGAGCCGAAATTATTGTTAAAAAAAATGCGCATAAACGAGTCTAACAAAGTAGGGAAGCAGAAGCAGCTTGGCGTGTAAGGTATCACACTGGAACTGCTTCTACTTCAGACCTCGGGATTAATCAAAGAAATCGGTGCGGCTGATGAGGAGTTATTCAGCAGCTGAGCTCTGGAAAACTGCATCCCTGCTTTCTTTATACATTTTATTATTTTCAATTGGTTTGAAAAATTAGAAGTGTTTAGAAAAAAGAAATACACATTTTTTCTTCCGGCGGGCTGGAAAGCTTTGATTTTATCCCCCCCACCCATCCCCTCTCTCTTCTTATCTTTCCTTCACTTTCTATTTTTTCTTTCTCCCAAGTTTGTGATGGGGACCGCAGGGAAGGATGCTTTTGAGAAAGTCAGAAATTGAAGCGCCTTTTTGGAGGGCACTGCTCTCCTTMGCCCCACCCTCAGCATTCCTAACTCTTGTTTCCACCGACGACGCCAGCCCTGGAAGCGAGCAGCCCGGGCGTTTTGTAACTTCCGACGCCAGGCAGGGAAGGGACAGATTAGGGCTCTTCCTGACAGTTTTCCTTCATTGTGCTTTTAAACCTTCCCTTGGCCGGGCTCGGCAAATGCTTCTTTGTCCGCTTAGGAGTGGCCGTGGCAGGGGGAGGCGGGTGCTCTCCCTTTCCATGGACATCCGTCGATGACAAAACTTTCTTAGGAAACTTGGAGGAAGACCCGGCTTCTGACAATCGGGAAGAGACGACAACTGCCAGAGATAACTGTGGCCGTTAGATTTAACTTTCTCCGCTTCTCCTCTTTCCAGACTGGCCATCTACTCCCTCGAGTATTTTTAAGTGTAAATCTTTAATACTGTCCCTTGGCCGGCTCGCAGGCAAAGTTGACAAGCTAAGGCGATGGTGRGGAAGGAAAGTTACTGACACGAGTGGGACAAACCAAGAGTGGCCGCACCCCTCCGCACTCACTCGCTGGAGTGTCGCGACTGGCCCTGTCCACGCACGCATGGACCACTCGGGAAATAATCCCCCTGAAGTGATTCCTATTGATCGCCGGGCGAGGAGCAGGCGATTGTATCTCTTTCCTGACGGTCGACGACGTGTGACGGTGGAGGCTATAGGGCGAGGGCGGGGGGGAGGGGTGAGAGGGGAAGAGTGAGTTCTTGGGCCAATTTATCAGACCCTTCCTGGACCCACAGAGCTCAGGGGCATTTCTCATCTCAACTCCAAATAGGAAAAAAAATGTAGTCAGCTATCTTTAATCATTGACTCGAGGGCACATTTCACATCATCTCTCAAATCTGCATTTTTTATGAAGTGGCCAAAACGTGTGCTGTGTGCCTAATTTTCTCTCCCTTACAGGCGTTAATAAGAGTAATGAGAAATCGGCTGGAAATTAACTTGCTTCTGCCCCTGCAGCCTTCTCCCCTCATGAGAGACTGGAACTTTTATCCCCCTCTCACACACTCTTATATCAACTGGTTCAGATCCCGGGGGCTGCCGGGGATGCGGGGCAAGGCGGGGAGGCGGAGGGAGCTGCCCACAGCAGAGTTAGGAGACAGACCTGCAAAGTTCTCTTTTCTCTACAGCTCCCAGACCATAACAGAGATTCTCGTCACAAGGACAATGGTTGTGTTCCCGGGAAAAGGTGAAAGGCACACGAGTTACATTTCCCCCGGCTTTTACTCTTCCAGYCAATGTTCCTCTCTCAAACCTGCTCCAGCCTCCAAAATACTGAAAACACAGCGCGTTCAAGAGATCCGGGGACCAGAGAGGCAGCGGGTGTAGGAGGATATTTGTTTTCTATGCTTTAAAATACGGAAATACATTATCATTGTTGTCACTATTGTTCCTTTTATCATTACTAGTGCTTGGAGTACTGGAGTTTTCCACCGAGGTTTGGAGTTTTCCACCGAGGTTTGGAGTTTTCCACCGACGTGGAGACGGCGTGTAAGGACAGGCTGTCTGGGAAGGGAGAACCACTGCTTCCTCACTTCTTGCACCCTGAGGTCTATGTTTTGTTGTTCCCGTAGCCGTTCCCCAACCCTCGCCCCCGCGCCCGGCAATTGCTGCCGAGCAAGACAGCTCGGCCGTGCCGCCTCTTGCCCCCTCCCCACCCCGGGGAAAGCCGTGCCCGGGGGAAAAGCAGGTTCTTCCCTTCCCTCGACGTGCCGGGGAACTGTTGCTTCTGCGCACCGGCCCATACCGGCGCCTGCGAGGAGCTGGGTGCCGCTCCTGCTGCTACCCCGCGGGACCCCCGGGCTGCCGAGGGGCGCCAGGGCTGGAGGGCGGGGAGTTGCCGCGTCCCCCCCGGCATGGAGGGGCCAGCGCCCGCTGCCCGCTGCCCGTCGGCCCGACGGTAGGCACTTGCTCGGGGGGCAGCTGCTCCGCCTGCTCCAGGCGATGCGCAACGGAAACTGGAAGCGAACCTAAAAAAGAAAAGTGCGGCGGAAAATAATTCTTACAGCTCAAAACAGCGTTAAGCTGAGATTTAGAAGCTCCATAAAATGCCAATGGGGAAATCACCTCAGCGCAGGCTGCCATAAATGTTTCAGCTTTTCTGTTCTAATTCTCATGTCTACCAACTGTTTGACGGCTCTTAAAAATCTCTTTACTCATGCTTTTACTTCTTTTCTCTTCCTTTTATTTTCTTTTCCTTTCATTTCCTTTTCCTTTTATCCTTTCCTCTCCTATCCCTTCTCTTCCTCTGCCCTCTCACTCACTTCTTTCTGTCCACAAAACCCAGAAAGGTGGAAGGGTTGTTTCCTTCTTCTCATATTTTCTTTTTTCTTTAAATTTTATTATGTATATTTATCCATCCATCCATCCATTCATCCATCCATCCCCCTTTCGTCATCAAATTAAACGTCCCCTTCTTTATTCAGACCTTTTTCTCTAATATTAGTAAAGATCAATGTCTGTCTCTTTGTCTACCCATTCATCCTGATTTCCACCTTCTCAGTTTCATCCTTCTTTTATTTTCACCTTCTTTTGCACATTGGCACAGGCCGCGCTCTGCGTCCCCAGTCTCTCACGGGTTTTAAGCAATCTTCCATTTTTCCTTTCCTTTTCTCCAGTTCTGGCAACTGCGAGAGGGAGTCGTCGTCGTCGTCGTCGTCGTGTCCCCCCCCGCGTGTCCTCCTCCCTCATTCCTACTCTTATCCACGCTGTGACTTTCTAGATTCCCCAAGCCCCGGAGCATCTCCCTGTCCCCTGTGGACCCAGGCTGTGTCTAAGCACAGGGCACCCGCAGGTCGCCTGGCTGTCGGATCACCTTCCTTGAGCTAGAAACTTGTGTTGAACTACCTGGAGAAGGAATAAGCGATCACACCGACGTCTCCTCAACCCCCGGGAGAGCATTGCCTCCCGCCCACCCGCCCCCAGTCCTGCGCAGGGAGTGCGGTAACCCGGACCCCGAGAGACTTCGTCTGGCTTTGTCAGCCGCCATCTCCGGCAGGGACCACCAGCCGGGGCTGTGGAAACATTTCGGGAAGCGCTTTTGAATCTAAACGTCACCACAGGACAGCGAGAGATTAACACTCCCCGGCTAGCGCCGGGGCTGGGGCAGAAGCCCCCTCCCCGGGCCGAGGCCGGAGCTCGTGCCCGGCACCGCCGATCTGCACTGCCCCCTCTGGCGGGACGCGCGGCCCGGTCGCCCCGCCGGGAACGGGTCCGGGGCCGCCCTGCTGCCGGGGCGCCGGGAATCCCGGGCAAGCGGAGCTACGCCCCCCTCCCGGCTGCCCCCGAGCCTGTGCAGGAGCTCCCGGCCTGATCTTGGCCGGGGACCCTGCTTCCCACAGCCGAGGCGCCACCGAGACTCCCGCCTAGCCCACTCCTCCCTGAACCACGTCCCGGCCGGCAACTTCACGGCTGCACCGACGTCGCCTGTCGCAGCTACCCCGGCTACATCCCTCCCGCCCGCCCCTCAGCCCCGCCAGCACCCTGACACCCCACCGGAGAGACCCGAAGGCAGCGATAGCCCCTACGGTTGAGTCCCGGGGGCTGCCGGCTGGTTTCCAGGGTAGCAATCCTAAYCCACCCAGGCACCCACCTCACCCGCCCCAAACTTCTTTTAAACCCCATCCCAGTCCGCTGCTCTGACACCAGCTCAGCCCCGGGAAAGGCAGCCTTTCCCCGTGCCAGCAGCATCGCTCCAGCTTTGGTAGTTCGAAGTGTTCCTGCTCATCTCACAGCCTCTACGGACAGCCCCGAACCAGGGGAAAGGCCCACTCCCTGCTCTGCTCCTCTCACCTCTCCCTTTGTCCTCCCCGGTTCCACTATCACCACCAAAAAGCACCACGTGGCCAATCCAGCATTAAGGCAATAGTGCGGGGCAGAGCGGCAGCAACGCGAACATGCCGCACCTCTCAAGTCACCCCGAAACTCTCGGGARAGGGCTGGGTCTGTCCGTGCGCAGCTGCCGGCCAGCCGAGCTGCAGGGAGCGGTCTCCGAGGGCCGAAGCGCCCGGCCGGGGCCCAGCCTCGCCTCTGCCCTTGCATCTCCCTCGCCGGTTCCTCCCCAGGTTCTCTTTTTAATATCCTCTCCACCCTTCAAAACACACCCTGCCTCAGAGAAACGGAGAGGAGACGTCGGACAAAGGGAAAGACACCCGCTTCCTCACGATGCTCTCAAACCAAGCAGCCAAGCAACGTGTATTTCCCCTCGCCATTGGAAAGTGTCCCTGCTCCCCATGTCGCTAGTGTCTGCTCTATTACCTGTTGCAGACACTTTCTGTCTCGGACTACGGGGAAAGAGCCTGCCTGCCTCCCTTTTGCACACCACAGCCCCATCAGGAGTTTATTCCTTAAAACACCCCGTCCTGGTTTCTTTCCTAGAAGGCCCAGGCAGCCGGAGCCCGAGCCGCAGCGGAGGCGCCGGGAGATTTTCCCGAGTTGTACGAGCAGCCGCGGCCGGGAGGAAGCGGCGGCCGGTGGCGGCTGGGAGCAGGGACAGCCGCGCTCCCTCTGCCTCCGCATTTCCCTGGGAACTTTCTATTCCGGAGTTAACTATTAACTGCAGGAAAGCAGGCAATTTTCTTCGGAATGCGAACTATTTCCTTTATCCAGCAGATAGATGTTGGGGGTGATTGATTAATATGGAAATTTATATTAAAATATGGGTCGTAGAACACTTTCCCTGTAGTCACAGCCGCACGGCTACTGCCGCACGGACGAACAGGCGCCCAGCACCGAGCTGCTGCCTAGGGTTTTCCTGGTTGGCCAAGAAATGTTTTAATCGTGCAATACATGCGGATATAGTTATAATAGCTCGCACTAATACATTCTGAACAGTGCTGAGCGAAAGGGCACGCGGAGGGCGCACAGCAGCACTCACACGGGGAGAGAAACGCCGGGGGTCCCGCCGCAGAAGGGGGAGGTGTTGGGATAATGTTTGCTGCTCCTCTCGGGAGCAAAGGCGGGGGGCGGGCGTCCAACATGCCGGCAGGGTCAATGGGTAACGAACAGAGATTTACGTATATAAAAATTGTGTAGAGCCAAACAGGTACGCTATAACCATTTGTGGGGCACCGGTTTGCTGCAAGCGGAGAAACAAAAAATTTTAACAGGGAAGTCTGTAATTCTAGACTCCAGTTAGATAATACTTCAGCACAGCTTTAAGGTAGTAAAAGACGCGTGTCCGTAAATGTACCCATAATCGTTCACTCATTTTATCTGTAGCAGCACCTGCGCTCCTTGCTTAAGGGTCTCGGTCCGACGCCGAAGGGAGCTGTTACACCCCGGGAAAACGGGAAAGGTCCGGTTCCCTGTTATCTCGGCCTCACGATGTGTTGCTGTTCTCCCTCGGACAGCCTCGTTCTAATTAACCTGTGCCCCTTTTAATTAAGAGAGGACTCTCTCGGCAGTGCCCGCCGCTCTGCCCGACGGCGCGCAGCCGCACGCCCCTGCCGCCCCCCGCCAGGGCTGGACCCCCGGGCAGCCCCGGCCCGGTCGCCAAGCCCGCCCCGAGCCCCCGGGCCGCCCGCCGAGCCGCCCCATCGCCTGCAGGGGTGGCTGGCGTGGGCACCTGCCCTTCTCGGCCCGCTCGGCTCAGCCTCCTKACGATATTTTTCATGCTTCGTTCCCCCTTTCTTCTCTCTGCCGATTAACATAGACACTTTTTCTTCCAGGGAAGGGGGAATTTTCCGATCTCTTTTGCTGCTTTTTTCCTCTTTCCCGGGTTTTCCCCTCTCCCCCTTGCTCTCTTCCCTTCTGTTTCCCTGCCCCTCGCCCCCCTGCCGCCGTTTGTTTGTCCCAGCGCCCGGCCGATCATCGCGGTGTATGAAGTTCTAACTGGTTTGTGTCAGGCAGCTCTCTCTAAGCAGTCTGGCGTGACGGATTAAACATCAACTAGTTAAATAAAAATTAATATCAACTGCCTCCTAACTTCTAATGTCATGTTGTTTATAACTAATGAACTGATTAGGGGATAAACACATCAGGAAGACATTTCTGCTTCCCTGCTCTTTCGAGAGAGATTTGCAGAATTCAAAGTAAATCTCCCAGCGTCCCTTCTGGGTTTTTCCCACACCAGTTTGGGGAGGGAGGACGGGGATTCCGGGGGGTTTGTTGGGGTTAGGTCGGAGGAAGCTGGTGCATGTGTCAGGGTTAGCTGGACTTATTTAAACATCTCACCGAGGAAGCACGTTTCAGCGCGGCAGGAGCATGAGGCTGCGAGCAGGGCTCTGGCTGCAGGGAGTGAGGAACCGCTCCAGACAGATCCAGCGGCTGCTGCAAACCGGGCTGGAGACGGCGTCTGAGGCAAATACTCGTTGCTGCAATTATTGACTTTTGGTGCCCCATTTTAATATTTAAAATGAAACTTTTTTTCCTTGCTTGAAGAGACAATCGATGATTTTTAAGTGATATGAAGGAAAGCGTTCCCTCCGCCTTCCTTATTTTTACATTTCTGCACTTGTCTGGGGCGTGCTTTTCGCCAGTCTGCGTTGTTAACATTTTCCTAAACACTTTAGAAAAAGAAACACATGCACACACGTAACCCCCAACAGCCTCATCTTGGAGAGGTCCCAAGCTTTTAAATACTGTTTGCCCAGCACCGCCGGCTCTGACAAGACAATAATAACARGGGAAGCTTTTTAAAACCAATTTAGCAAACGCAGAAATGTAATTTTAATGAAGAATCGATAGCAGAATGGTTCATTTTTTCTGGGACTCCTTGTTGGAGCTGAAAGAGACTTTCAATCAATGCGGAGATAGAAGGGGGGGAGTAGAAAGAGAGAAAGAAAAATATTCGTTCAGTGATGTCTTTAGCATTGGGAATTTTTCTTCTTTTCTTTGGAGCTTTGTTTTATTTATTATTTATTTATTTTCAGTCGCRAAACCTTTACCGAAATGCGGCCGTAGCAGCAAGAAAAGAGATGAATGGACAGATAAATGGAGGGAGGGATGGATGGATGGATGGAGGGATGGATGGATGGGTGGATGGATGGATGGACGGACGGATAGACAGACAATCTCTCAGAGGCAAAAAGCTAGGCGCCCAAAGAGATAGACTTCACAGGATTGCCTTCCGTCGCCTCCAAACTAAACGGCGGAGTCCCCGTCCCCCGACACCCCACCTAGAGTCTGCCCAGACCCCCGAGCTGAGAGCTGCCAGCTCCCGGGTGGGCTGCGCCACYGTCCAGACCAATCCCCCGCCCTGTCCACGACGCACTCCCCCCTCAGCCTGAGCCCACCGCCTCCCTTTTCAACTTGGAGGAAGTTCCTCCTCTGTCCCGCGTCCCCCTCTCCCTTGCCAGCCCCTTCYCGAGCACATTTTTATGGTAATAAGACAACAAATTAATCTGCTGTTGCAACAAGACTTCCCTACAGGTAGCCAGCTTGAGGGAGGGGGGCAAGGGGAAGCAGATTCAAAGTCCAGGCGTTGTGCCCCCTCCCGCAGGATTCCTGCAGGATCCCYCCCAGCCCCTTTCCTCCCTGGCTGCACAATCCAGCTAGACTGGAGCAGGTGAGTCCCTCTCCACTTTTATAAGCAGCAGCGCTGCATTTGCTTTGATTGTTATTTATTTTCCCCTCCTTTTAGCCTGTCCYGGCTCAGTAGAGCGGCGTTTCTTTCTCTGTGGCTGGCTATTTTTTTTTTTTTTGGTGGTGGTGGTGCTCTGGTGTGTGTGTGTTGTTATCTAAACCGTTTAGTTTTGGGTGGTTGCGCCTAGATCTCGAAAGTCAGCGGGGGAAAGCAAGACACCCAAGCGGGGAGGAGAGAAGCGAAGAAAAGGCCGCGGCGGATCTACTGGCTTGCAGCCGTCCCGGGGAGACGGGCCATTAGGCAGAGGAGCCATGGCTCAGAGCTCAGGGAGAGCAGGTAAGGCGGGGGGGCGCTGAATATTCAGCAGGGAGGGATGAGACCGTCACCCCCAACTCCCTCCTTTGGCAGGAGGAAGCCTGCCTCTGCTCTCCTCCACACAAACCCTCCTCGCCTCGCCAGATGCCCCTCTAACACTTGCTATCGCGCCCGATAAACACCCCTTTTCCTTACGGGTGCCCGCTCCAGCACTCCCCGAAAGGCTGGGCTCCCACCGTGGGAGCTTCTCAAGGACCCGCAGCGGAGCCCCCAGACGCGAGCGAGAGCCGGGCCGAGCCCCGATCTCTCCTCGTTCGGCCCGGCCCGGCCGCCAGCGGCCCCGGCCACCCCGGCCGCTCTGCTCCCCGCCCTCCAGGCGCGCCCGGCCGGCCGTGCCAGCCCCCACCACCGGCTTTTGTCGATTTGCTCCAAACCCGGCGGTCCCTCCCGTCCCCAGAAAGTTCAGGGCATTGCTTAAACTCTTCCTCCATCGGCTCCCTCCCCACCTCGTGAAACTTTGCTGGCTGTGCTGGCTCTGGATCTGCGCTGTCTCCGACTCGGGCTCCTCCGGCAGCCCAGCGCCTTGCCTGGGCGCTCCGGGGCCAAGGTGCGGGGCTGCGGAGGGCGGGGGCCGGGACTGCGTCGCCCCCGAGCGGGGGCTGCCTCTGCGCCCCCCAAACCTGCCCCGCCGACGGACGCGACTCCGGATCGCCCCCCTCTCCCAGTCAGCAATTTTATGATTTGCAAACAAAGCTTCAAACAAACCCCGCCGGAGAGGAGAGGTTTTCCTCGGCGCTGCCGCTCGCGGTAAAAGCACGATTACCCGGTTTGGTTCTCTCAAACTACGTATATAAACGGAGCTTTTAATTTAGGGATTTTGGGGGGGAAAAGGACATAACGGTTTAAAACACAAACCTCACCGACTGCCAGCACAGAGCCATGCTGTTACCCCGGCTGCCAATCGTTTGCTGCAGGGGAGGCTTGGAAAAGAAAGGCTGCGGCGGGCGCTGGGAACCGAGGCTAGGAACCGGAGCTGGCAGCGCCGGTTTTCCTTTGTCATTTCTGGTGAAGTCGCGGGGTGAAATATCCCCCATCTAGAGAGGGATTCAAGTGCACAGAGAAACACGTACAGAAGGTAGATAAAAATATTCGCCCTTCAGAAAACCACATCTCTTCTGTCGATAGTTTCCCTATATATAAATGTGTGTGCACCACCTCTGTAAATCTCAATATTAAACACGTTGTGAATATATATGTATGCATATACACGTGCAAGCTTATGTTTTCATAATCGAACCAATTAAATCTATTATATATGCTGTATACTATATATAAGTATGACAAAGATTCGCCAAAACGTAAAGGAAAATTACAAAGGCAATGAAAAAGGCCTCCTAAAAGAAAAGGCCACAGAGGCGCTTTTTCGCTATTCTGCACCGAAAATCTTGTAAGTCAAAACTGAAAAAAACCTTCAGAAAGTTTGCAAACCCCTCTGTTCCTTTTCCCTTCTGTGTTTTTTAAGGATCTGCCGAAGTCCCTTTGCATCTGAGGTTTAAATAGGGAGATCAATAGAAAACAGTTGTAATGATCTAATTAATTATGGCAAAATTAAAAGCGAGTAGAAAATCAATCTCTGATGGTGTTGAAGATGGAATTAAATTGATAGTCCATCTGTTCACCTCCTAGACCGTATAAATATGCAACCCAAGGACGGAGCTAATGGGATCGAGCTGCCTGGGAGACTCTCTCTCATTCTCTCTCTCTTCTTTTTACTTCTTTCCTTCCCGAAGTTCAGCCCCACAGCCCCCGTCCTCCCGCTCGCAGCCCTCTGTTCACCCAGCGTTACCCGTCTCGCTGGAGACATGCAAAAGCTTGTGTCGAGCAACTCAAACCGGCAGCAGCAGCTCGCAAATCTGAGGGTACAAAGCCGTGTGGTTGGGGGAAAAAAAAGAAAGCTGAGGAGACAGCGTTCAGTGAGAGCGCGCTCCCTCTCATGCTGTTTTTAAATCAAACGGACATGATGATGATGACGATGACTACGGGATAGTTTGAGGATGTTCTCCCTCCTTCTGAGCGTCTTTTTTACATTAGCCGTGGGTTCAGGAAAGTCAGCCTTTCTGTAGCCGGATTTCTATAAAACACCGTGTGTGTTCTGTCAGGGAAAGGCGACACATTGAATTAGTTTTGTTTGTCCGGTTTTCCTGACTGTGAAGCTCCAAGGGCAGAGACCCAACGGGAGGCCCTCGGTGCCGCCCTGTCCCGGCGCTGTCCGCCTTCCACACACCTGCCCTGTCCCCGCCGGGCCAACTTTCCCCAAGTGGGCACTGGGCACCCCTGCGCCGGGCTGTCCTCGGGCTTCCACCCGCCTGCCCACCACGGTGACATTCTGCTGAACGACCAGCGCCACTTAAAAAGAAAGGAGAATCGGTGTAATTGCTGAATTACAGGCATCACTGTATTTGCCCGGTAAAAAAAAATAGCCATAAAGAAATACCCCTTTCCCTCCATTTCCCCGGTAATTTGTAGGTGCAGAGCGTACGCTAACAGCAGGGAGAGCTAGGGCGAGCTGTCAGGCTGGAGGAGTTCCCCACCATCCCGGTCGCTTTTTAATTGTGAAAAATTAAAGCTAGGTGCTGCAGCTCCGTTGGAAAATAACCAATCAAACCGAYGATGTTATTGCCCGGGTTAGAGCTGCGTTGGGTGGGACAGTGGGGGAGGGTGGTTTAAATAAGTGAAGCCTAAATATAAATCAACTAAGAAGGGGGGTCCCGGGCCCGGATCTAACCGCGTGTGCACACCCCCATGTGTGCCCATGGGGGCGAAAAAAAATGACCGTATCTCACCAAGTTGTGTTAATTTAGCTCTGCCAAACCCCGAGAGCCGACGGAAGGAGTCCCGCCGGCTTCGCCTGCCGCCCCCAGCGCCGCGCCGAGGTTGGAGCCGGTCCCGGAGCCCCGCGCAGGGCCGGAGCGGGGGAGAGGGGAGGGGTGAGGGCGGGTGGGGTGGGCTCTGCCTGCGGGGACTTCCCTGCCAAAGTTTGCCTTCACCTCACACTTCCCCATCCGGCCAAAAAGAGTGCCCGGGGGGGGGATGCGCAGTCCGCAGCACCAATCGGATTTATTAATTGATGTATTGAAAGGAAAGATTGATTGACATCTCCTAATGGAAATTACAGCCTCACTTTTCTGCTGCACGCTGCCCTCCCGGCTATTCCTTCATAAAGAAACCCCTGAGGCGAAAGGTAGATTTTCATTTAAAGTGCCCCCGTCCTCAGTTTCACAGATTAGATACATTTTAAACACAGACGCACATATTGCAAATTAGAAGCTAATTTAATTATAAATCAAAACTGGGCATAAATCTGCACTCACCACAAAGGATCCATTTAGCAGAATGCAACCACCTCCCCTAACCCTGGAAAACTGCCTTGCAGAAATAACACTATATATACATTGCCAAAGTTATGGATTGTGCACAGGTCAAAGAGATCCACGGGAGATATTTTTTTCCCACGCTGGGGGAGGGGTAAAGCCCCTTGTGTCAGAAATTAGCTGATCGCATGGTGACAATTTCTCTTTCTTCTAGAGAAAGGAATTCTCCGACAAATAAAAGTTTGCATAGATGTAGAAGGTTGTAATTCTGAACTTACAGGCTGGGAGGGAGTCAGAAGAGGCAGATTTTTGAAGTCCAGCAGGTCAGGATCAACAAACACGCTCACACACGCACACACGCACGCACAGAGCCGGGGCTCGTATTGATTGGTGACGTTTGGTTTGCAAACCTCAGAGAGGAGTGGAAGGAGGGAAGGTACCAGGGTCCGAGTGAGGAGAAGGCAAGGCAAGCACCGGGGAACATCGCTCCGCGCTCGGAAAACCTCCATCCCTCCGTCCGTCCCTCCGTCCCGGATCCGCTCGTCCTGTCTCCTCTCTGCGTGCCACACTCCCGCGCCCGCACAGTTGCTCCCTGACTCCGCATCCCGCCCGAGCTGCCCAGCTGAGGCAGCCAGGGAAACTGGGGGGGATTTGGTGTCGGCTCACAGTTCAGTCCTTCCCCCGCCACCTTCCAGCTCCTTTTTAAAAGTTAGGATTTTCCATTTCCCCCACYCTTCCTTTAATCTCTCTTTCTCTTCCTCCACCATGCTGAGAGATCCCCCCACTTCTTTAAATCCCTCCGTTACCCCGCACACTTCATCCCTCTGCCTCTCCCTCTGTGTCTTCCTTCTCAGAGGCGATAAACTCCGAGGCCATTAACCGCTCATGTCAAAAAGGAATGAGTATTCCTGCCACTTTTTTTAATTAGGCGCCTAACTTGAGCTTTGGCGGCTCCTAGCCAGGGGAAGGGGAGAGCCTCTCTTTGCGAATGGAACAGGAGGAGAGAGAGCTAAAATCGCTCGTTTTCCCGGCTTTCCCAAAAAGAGGGGAAGAGGGGATAAAGTTTCCCCACCAACTTACGACCAGTTTGTCCTGAAGCCCTGCAGACCGGCGTCTTCTCCCTTGCCCCCCTCCGCCCATTCAAGCACTGCTCCGCAAGCAGGACCCCCCGCGCCCGGCTGGGCAAGCCCCAGCCCTCACCTGCGGCTCTCGCACGGGGCGGAGGGGCCGCGCCAGGTCCTTTGTTGGTGCGTTCCCAGCCTTTGTTTAGCGGTGGAAACGAGCCTGCCTTCCCCGACCCAGCTCCCGGCGCATCCCATCGGACCGGAGAGCCGTCCGTGGCGGAGGGACGAGGGAGGCAGAGGCACGGCTCACAACAGGGCTTGGGAAGCGCTGCCAGAAACGCGACCGGGGCAACTTTCTCTGGGGAGGTGGATTTGTGTGTGTATAGAAATTGTTCAGGCTCAGCTTGGCTGGGAAGCAAAAGAATACGGGAAGGGGAGAGGGAGAGAAGGAAGGAAGGAAGGAAGGAAGGAAGGAAGGAAGGAAGGAAGGAAGGAAGGAAGGAAGGAAGGAAGGAAGGAAGGAAGGAAGGAAGGAAGGAAGACTCGAGGCATATCTATCACTTTCTAATGCAAGTGTGAAGAAGTCTGCTTCCAACTTCCCCAGCTGGCGCTGCGGAGGGAGAGGAGCAAACTGGTCGCCCCTCTCGCCGGCAGGTCTCTTTGTGCGATCAGTTTTGGAGATGTGAATCCCAGGCAGTCATTACCACACTTTGGCCCCTCTGACTGCTGGAATTACCCTTTCTGGGGACTTTAATGGGCAAGCCATAGGGTTTTTCGCTGATCCGCAGCAGTTTTCGCTGCCTCCCCGTTTTTATGGGTGTATTATAGTTAGGGGTTATATAAATGTTTTTGCGTGTGATAACTGTAAATCCTAACATTTGCAAATCGCCCTGAGGCAAACTAACCTTGGACGGGCAGATAGAGGGAGGGAGGGAGGATCTCCCACTACGGCTGATTAAAAGGAGACTTTAATAAGCGTCTAATTCACTCATCGGGAGTTTTATGGAGAAATTAGAGGACAAAAAAAAAAGACATCTCCAGCGTGGGAGGGAGGAGGCAGTAGAGGGGGGCTCCCACGCCTCTACCCCAGCGGCAGCCCAGGGCAAAGGGAAGAGACAGCTGGGCCTTGCCAGCGCCACAGTCTACTACCATGAGAGAGACAGGAGGGTTCACATGTGGGCCAGCTCCAGTTTGGGTCAGAGGAGCAGCACGGAACCCTCCTACCCTCACCCCCGCTCCGCTGCTCCAGAGCAAAGAAATGAGCAGGCAGAGAACTGGAGGGGCTCTGCGACTGGGGGACAGACAAAAGGAGGGACCGGTCACAGGAGTTTTGTAGCAAGCAGATGAAGCTGGCCCGCGGAGGTTGCCTTGATGGGAGACAGGTCTGGGGACCCCGCTTGCAGTGAGGGCACCCCCAATCCGGGCTGGGTGCGAGGTTCGGGGGCAGGGATGGACCGAGGCTCCAGCTCAGCACTAGAAGCCGTGTGCCAGCTCCCCGCCTGCCTGCTTAGGGTAGGAAGGGGTAGGCTGGGGTGGCCTGTGCTGAGGCTGTCCCTGTCCCCATATGTCTGTGGCCCGGGAGGCTTGGAGACTCGCCCCAGCTCCAGCCGCCCCGGTGCACTAAGAGGCGGCTTTGTTGCAGAAGTGTCTCTTCACATTGTTGGCTCTCCCCCCCTCCACTTTTTCTTTAGGTTTTTTTCTTTGCTTTTTATTCTTTTTTTTTTCTCCTCAATGAGGCTGCAAAAGGTCTTCGGCTTGTCTCGTTTTTGTGGCAAATGCTCTCTTGTAAAGAGGAGAGGTTAAAGTGTCGGTGACTGAATAAAGAGCAGCACACGTGGGCTATTACCATTCAGGGCAAACAAATGCAGAGAAGGGAAAAGCCAGCAGCAGGCAGGGTGAGGGGGGAGCGCAGCCCCCCCTGTGCACACACGCACCCGCCTCGCTGGCAGGGCCCGGCCGCCGGCCTCCTCGCGGCCCCGGCGTCCCCCAGACATGCAACCCACCCATGGCTCACAAAAGAGCTAGAGAAAGAGAGAGGGGGAGACATGAGGGGGTCTTAGATGGGAAAAAAAGAAAGTAGCTTTAGGGGGAATGTGCTGTGGAGTGTGAAATTGCAGCCCGTGGTGCTCCATATTGTACCAGAAGCTCTCCAAAAACTCATCCTCCAACGTGACCAGAGGTTCTTAGAGGGGGAGAGAGAGAGAGAGGGGAAGTGGGGCTTGGAGACACAGGGGGAGGGGAAAGATGGGGGTATTTTATTCTTTTTGCGCTCTCTTTCTTATTAATTGTTCATTTAAAACCTAACTTTATGTTTATTTGTTAAACTCAGCCACCAAGAGCAATCTCGGGTCTCCTGAGCAGAGCAGCTGGGGGGACGGGGAGAAGAGGCTGGATGTTGTCTGCCTCCCCTGTCCCTGCTCGGCCCTGCCCGGCMCTGCCCAGCCCTATGCGACCCTCTCAAATCCTCCCAGAAATCTTCGATCCTGTTTCCRTATCTCCACACTACTGCTCAGCATATCCGCCCTGCCCCATCGCCCTCTCCCCTCCAGGAAAATCAGACTGCAGCACCCCTACAGCAAAGGTGCAGATACCCCTTTCATCTGGTTGCTCGTTGGCGAGGGGCAGCAGGAAATCTCAAGCCAGAAATCATCCTATCCTCAAACAAAGCACCCCAAAAGTTGTCCAGAAATGTTTTATCAAAGCATCCCCTTCCTTGAGGATCCCTCTGACACTCACACACATTCCGACTCCTTCCCCTAAATGATCACATCTTGTGGGGTTTTTCATCTTTTTTTCTCCCTCTTTTTCTTTTCACAGACAGGGATTTCACCACTGACTTTCTCACTAGAGGTTAAATTAATTGATGCAGAAACTMTGTGTCAGAAAAATACATATAGAAGGTCAGCATAGATATATTCTGTGAATTCATAAATATGGTGCTGAGAATATTAAGGGTTGAGCTAAACCACCTCCAAACTACCAGCATTTAGGCTGTAAGTGTTTGCGCACTTGACAAGGGGAAGAAGACAGGCCGTGTGCAGAGCCGAGAACTTAGCAGCATCTCTAGATCGTACAAATCCAAAACTTCTACCTCTGCACCACGCCATCCTGCGTCCTACAGCCACAGGTCACATTTAGCTGTTTTCCAGCCTAATTGGCTACAGACAAGCCGTAGAAACCAGGGAACCAACGTGGGTGCAAGTCCTGGCTCTGGAGCCAACTGTGATCACAGGCACAACCGTTTGCTCCAGGCCTGACTCCTCTGAGGGGCTCCCCCCACCGCTTGACCCTATTGTTCCTGGGCACAGCACCCTTCCGAGCAGGCAGGGAGCAGGAGGAGCACTGGCTGTATGACCTGGTTCCCAAGCTGAGGCAGCAAGTTGGTGAAGCCAAGGCAGCACGGGAGAACACAACGGACTTCGGAGGGAAGCTGACAGGCTTCCCGGTTATGTGTATTGGAGCCAGGGGTGGGAAACAGGATCAACAGAGAAGATTTCGACTTGATCAACTGGAGAAAGCCGGCTAATGGAGCAGATCGAAAGATGGCTATCACTGCAACTCCCCCCAAAAGTTTATTTTTCTTGAAATTTCCACAGAGAGGCGGCCGCCTCTTTTGAAGTGTAAATGTTTCTAGCTTGGGGGGGGGAGGCTGGGTTATAGAAGAAGGAGGAGATCCTCAGATCCTCTTTGAGAAAAAGAAATAAAAGCAGGGGAGAAAAAAAAGGAAAAGGAAAGGAAGAAGAAGAGAAAAGAAAAGAAAAGAAAAAAGAAAAGAAAAGAAAAGAAAAGAAAAGAAAAGAAAAGAAAAGAAAAGAAAAGAAAAGAAAAGAAAAGAAAAG